>JAYMFT010288244.1:0-10395 GCA_038088735.1 Panulirus argus | reverse complement strand
ATCTCACAGAAAAGGAGACGAAAACGAGCAGATCCAAGCTTTCGACTTTATTTAAAGTCATCTTCAAGGCAACTGATAAATCTTAGTGAACCAGCAGCATATATACAAGAGAAAATACTTGACCTCACACTTGAGAGGGAGAAGGTCAAAGGTAGACCTGATCGCCCACCTGAGGGGTGGAGTGAGTAATGGTAAGGGATAAACCTGACCTCACTGATACAAGCGAGGCTGGAGACACACAGTAAAACATTTTATCTGTTACAATTATTTAAATCTTTTCTAATCTTATTATATTTTAGTTACGAGCTAGCTAAGACATCATCAAATTCATATACACCATCATTTAAGTTCATAGTGTTACAAGTTTGGATCAGTGATGATTCAGCAATAAGCCTTTCGGTAACAGAAGATCATGGATATATCATACAGGCTTGTTCCCAGTTTACTGGGTAATTGAAATTCTCTACACATGTTTAAATATTACACTTTGAAGTAGTAGCTGTCCTAACTGAATATTTATGTTGCTTAATATTTGTTCCAACTGTTTACCTGATTGACCTCTGTAAATCTGATCACAACCCTAACAAGGGACATAGTAAACACCACCTATTGTAGTAGAGGGACTGTATCTTATCAGTGAAGTTTTTATCGTATTTTCATATTTAAATACAAGATTTATATCAAGATGTTTAATGATTTGGATTGTAGGAATGAGCTCTTCACCCTATATCTGCCACTCTATCATGAAACACATTCAACAATCCTTCAAAATGCTCACTCCATCCCCTCACTCCATCTCCTCACTCCATCACCACCTGTTATCACTTCCCCCCTTGCCCCCTTCACCGATGTTCCCATTTGTTCTCTTGTCTCACGGATATCATTTACCTCCTTCCAAAACATCTTTTTATCCCCCCCCCCAAAGTTTAACGATGCTCTCTCACCCCAACTCTCATTTGTCCTATTTTTCAACCTTTGCACCTTCCTCTTGACCCCCTGCCGCTTTCACTTATTCATATTCCAGTCATTTGCACTCCTTCCTTGTAAGTACCGTCCATAAGCCTATCTGTTCCCTTTCACTAACATCTTTAATTCCTCATCCCACCACTTACTACCCTTTCTAATCTGCCCACCTCCCATTTTTATCATGCCACATGCACATTTTACACATGCCATCACTGCTTCCCTATACCCATCCCATTCCTCATCCACTCTCCTCACTGCATTTGCCCTCACCTTTTGCCATTCTACAGTCATTCTCTCCTGGTATTTCTTCAAACAATTCTTCTTTCCAGGCTCACTTATTTTCACCATTCTCCTATCATCCACCCTCTTTTCGTTTTTTTTTTTTTTTGAAAACATCTATAAATCTTCATCGTCGCCTCCACAAGATAGTGATCAGACATCCCACCAGCTACATTTTTACATCCAAAAGTCTCCTTTACTCCTACCAGCTAATACGAAATCTTATAATGCCCGTTGCCTATCTCTTCTACTCACATACGTATACTTGCGTATATCTTTCTTTTTAACTCAGGTATTCCCAATTAGCAATCTATTTTCAGCACACAAATCCAGGAGCTCTTTTCCATTTTCATTTACAACACTGAACACCCCATATGCACCAATCATACTCTCAACCGCCACTTTCAACGATCCTTCAAAATACTCACTCCATCTCCTCCTCAATCCATCACTACCTGTTATTACTTCCCCCCTTGCCCACTTCACCGATGTTCCCATTTGTTCTCTTGACTCATGGACATTATCTATCTCCTTCCAAAACATATCTTTATTCCCCCCAAAGTCTAACGATACTCTTTCACCCCAACTCTCATTTGCCATCTTTTTCAACCTTTGCACCTTCCTCTTGACCTCCTGCCGCTTTCTCTTACACATCTCCCAGTCATTTGCACTCCAAACGCCTCTTTTTCTCTTTCACTAACAACTTTACTTCTACATCCCACCACTTACTACCCTTCCTAAACTGCCCACCTCCCACTTTGCTCATGCCACATGCATCTCTTGCACATACCGTCACTGCCTCCCTAAATATTTCCCATTCCTCACCCATTCCCCTCACTTTACTTGATCTCACCTTTTGCTATTTTACACTCAATTTCTCCTGATATTTCTTTACACAAGTCTCCTTTCGAAGCTCACTTACTCTCAACACTTGCTTTTCCCCAACATTTTCTCTTCCTTTCCAAAAACCTCTACAACTCTTCACATTCGCCTCCACAATAATCAGACGTCCCACCAGCTGCCCCTCTCAGCACATTTACATCCAAAAGTCTCTCTTTTACTCGCCTCTCAATTAATACATAATCCATTCATGCCCGTTGGCCGTCTCTTCTACTTACGTATGTATATTTATGAATATCTCTCTTTTAAACCAGGTATTCGCAATTACTAGTCTTCTTTCAGCACACAAATCCACAAGCTCATCACCATTTCCATTCACAACACTGAATACCCTATGTTCACTAACTGTACTCTCAACTGCCACATTACTCACCTTCGCATTTAAATCACCCATCACTACTTCCCGGTCTCGTGCACCAAAACTGCTGACACACTCACTCAGCTGCTCCCAAAACACTTTGCCTCTCAAGATCTTTCTTCTCATGACTAGGTGCATAAGCATTAATAATGACCCATCTCTTACCATCCGCTTTCACTTTTACCTACATCAGTCTGGAATTTACTTCCTTACATTCTATCACACACTCCCACAACTCCTGCTTCAGGATAGTGCTACCCCTTTCTTTGCTCTTGTCCTCTCACCAAACTCTGACTTCACTCCCACGATGTTTGCAAACCATTCTTCCCCGTTACCCTTGAGCTTCGTTTCACTCAGAGCCAGAATATCCAGGTTTCTTTCCTCAAACATTCTACCTAGCCCTCCTGTCCTCTCATCTTGGTTACATCCACACACATTCAGATACCCTATCTGAGCCTTCTGTTAGGTTGAGCATTTTCCGCTTGACTCCTTCTTCTGTTTCCTCTTTTAGAAATTGAAATACAAGAAGGGGAGGCTTTACAGCCCCTCGCTCCATTCCCCTCTAGTCGCCTTCTACGACACGCGGTGGAATACTTAGGAAGTATTCTTTCTCCCCAATCCCCAGGGATACAGACTTATAGGCAAAGAATTACTTAGAATGTGCCAAAGTACTTAATCTCCAACAGGATTACTTGAAGTATGACATGATTTAGCAGAAAGAGTAATCAAAAACGATACCATACATGCATTTAAGAACAGCCATTACAGATACCTTCCTTCAAGTCCAGAACTAACTGATTCTTTTTTTTCCCTTGTCCAAAGATATGTATTAGTCAGCAAATATTTTTTGCTAAAGCATTTTTACTCTTACCACACTAATCTCTTATGTTTCTGATATCTTATACACTTGCAAAGTGTCTTGGAGAGATTAAATCATTTGATGCATTTTTGGGTTCTTTGTAATCCACTATACAATTTTCTAGTGCTTGAATAGGTTTCGTCATTCATAGCATATGCCTTTGCAGCTGCTGTCCAAGTACAGAACAGAAACATTTTCAGTAGTTTTACACTATTCCATGTACATCCTTCAACTTACTTTACATTAAAACTTTCCTCTCTCTCTCTCTCTCTCTGGTTATTAACCCTGATCCATTAACTCATACAGAACACACAAGAGGTTTACCAGCTGCAGCAACCACGAGGATCAGAATGTGACCTAGGTTTTGGATAGCCATGCCAGTGTACTGATAACGGTCGTCTGACACTCCCTTCATATATAGTGTCCACCAACAACCGTTACTTCTCACCACCACCCACCACAATCAACTAGCATGTTCACAGGCTTATCAAGGACGTGGGGCGACAGTCATCTAAGGAAGCAAACGGCGGCCGGCGAGTACTTTATCTAGCACCGTCGGCAATGATTAACCCTGGACTTTGCTACTTGTGTGAGGTACATGACCATGCATGCAAGCCTTCTCTCCCTGCCATAAGAGATCTCTTCTCTCTCCCTACGCGTCATAGAGACATGCAGTAGCTTGATGCATTTATACGTAGATTCACTCAGTATTCGGATTAATATTGCCATGACAGGTCTATAACCTTACAAAATGCCATAAAAGAAATCATGATAATCATCAGTGTTCCCGTTGACTCATGGAATACAAAAAGAAATCCAAAACTTATGAAATATTTTGAAACCGTAAATTGCGTAAAAGTTATCGACTTCCTTGGCAGTCAATCTTATAACTTGGCCATCAAAGGGTATCAAAAACATACCTAAAAGGTCATGTAGGGCCACCATGCGCAAGCGCTGTACCGCTGTGATTAAGGGTCATTTCAGTTGTGTTCAAGAGTAATACAATCGTGTTCAAGGGTCATATCACCTGTTCAACATTCGCACCACCATGTTCAAGGGTCACGTGATCATGTTCTAAGGTCGTAACGCCATGTTCAACGGTTGTCCAGTCGCGTTCAAGAGTCGCATCGCCGTTTTCAATGGGTGTACTATCCTGTTCTAGGTCCGTACCGGTACACCGTTTTCAGTGGTTGAACAATTGTGTTCAAAGGTCGTACCGACGTATTCAAGGGTCTTACCGTTGTGCTGAAAGTTCGTAAAGCAGTGTTCACAGGTCGAGCCACCGTGTTCAATGGATGCACCGCCGTGTTCTAAGGTCGTACCGCCGCTTTCACTGGTTGTGCAATCATATTCAAAGCTCGTATCACCGTGTTCAAGGGGTGTATCGTCGTGTTTGACGGTCGTAGAGCCGTGTTCAAGGGTCATGCCGTCGTGTATAGCGGTCGGACCGTCGTGTTTAACAGTCGGACCGCCGTGATCAACGGCTGTGCACTCGTGTTCAATGGTAGTACCATCATGTTTAATGGCTGTACGGTAGTGTTCAAGGGTCTTAGTTCAGTGTTCAACGATCTTGGATCAGTGTTCAACGTCACGTCGTCGTGTTTAACGTCTTTATAGATATTCGATTTACACCTATTAGAAAGCTACTGTACAGTCTTGTAAATATTGAAAGGAAAATTATTTCAAGACTCTAAGAAACTGATTACACACATTACTTCTATTCTATAACAATTTACCAGAAATTTTTGAGTTTCCAGTGACGTAAACGTAAATTTGAAAAATAGAAGGGATTATCAAAGAAGATAATATTACATTTCTCTAACGTCAAAGGAATACAAAGGAAGTCAAACAGCAACAGATCTATCGAGGCTAGTAGTAATAGCTGAAGGTATCAGGAACTTACAGATTAGTGTGGTAAAAGTTAGAAGGCATGCAAATGACTCAGAGACAGTAACCCGCAAACTGTAAGTGTGATTAAGGAGGTACAAAAATGTAAACCACGAATGTAAAGCGAAATATTTATCAAATCTATTTTTAAACGTATCTGAAGTACTGCTTTCAACTACTGTAACTGATAAATCATTCCAGAAGTTAGCAATCTCGAAGAAAAAGTACTTCGCCTCATTCGAGGTAAAACGTTTGCTTACGAGTTTGAATTCATTAAAACTAATCCGGGTGAAGTCAGAGGAATAAAGTCTTAAGTTTCTTAGTCGGAACAAGCCTTTCTAAGTCTGCTCTCATAAGATTTGTCTCTCAGCCCGCTCTACCCTCTCCATTCTGTCTGTGTCGTTCTTCAAACTGAACACAATATTCAAGATGCGGACGAACCAATGAAATGTAAACAGTATGGATAATATCCCTAAACAAACTCAAAGATCCTACCCACAGTTCCAAGAATTTTTCTTACATTGATTCTTTCTTTCTTTTCCTTTCTTTTTTTTTTCTATGTCGAAGCCTTCAGTCATAGATAAAAATCCACATCAAGGCCGGGTCTAAATTGAAATATAGAGAGGATTATGAAATGGAAAAAGAATAGACATGGGAATGTATCCACGAATTTTGTAGCAAGTGAAAAACTTGTCTTTTAAAATGTGCCAGGTCATAGTTACTGGGAAATACATGGGAAGGTAGAGAGCTCCAAAGCTTCGAGGTGGAGGGAAAGAAACAGTAATCAAAATGGCCCACCGTTGAGTTGCCAACAGCCACACAGTAATCATATGACGCAGCAGCTTGTCAAATACTGCGTGGTCTAGCTAGTGGTGGGCGCACACAAGCAGCCAGCTCTCGGAAGCAAAAAACAATGAAATGCCTATAAAAGAGGGAAAGTGAACCAAAATTGCAGCGTAGGGCAAAGGGGTCAAGTTTGGAAGTTAGCCTGGTAGAGTTTATAAGCCGGACCGCTTTCGACTCAACTGTCAAGTAAGGATGCAGAGCTAGAACCGCTCCAGATGTGAAAGCAGTATTCCATAAAAGACGGATCAATCCTTTGTATTAAAGAAGTAATGTTCAGAAGAAAGGAGTTTTCGACATCTAAACAGGACACCAAGTTTTCTAGAGGCAGACTTAGCACTGCTTACTTGGTTTTGGTCACCAGAGATTATTTTGCCCAAGTCTTTTACCTTATTTACCCTTTGAGGTGCAACAAAATTCGTACTGAAGCTTATTTTTTTGTTTCTACAGCCGATATGTAAAACTTTGCACTGATCGATATTATGAACCCACTCCATCAGTTTTTCAATGTCAATTTGAAGGTTTCAAGCTGTAGACGTTCAGATTTATTCATCTGGGTTTTTTGACATTTTATAGCGCAGCCCAGTATCACTAATTTAAATGAAAAGGGTAACGGGTCCCAAGAGTGATCCTTGTAGCACACCATTCTGAGGTTTGACCATTAATCACAACTCTTTGTTTACGGCCAGCCAACCAATTTCCTATCCACCAAAGTACAACCCCATTAGTGCCATGGGACTAAAGTTTTGCTACTCACTTTTTATAAGGAGCGTCATCGAATGCTTTTTGAAAATCCAGAAACATGACATCATCTGCTTTACTGTCATCATATATGATGAGCATATCATAAAAGAACTCAAGCAGCGATTTCGTCGAAACCCATGCTGAGAATCGTTTTAGTGGTTTAAGTGGTTTCCATAAGTTTTCCAACTACAGACGTCAAGCTAAATGGATGATAATTTCTGGGCAGTGACATGACCTTCTTTGAATATCGGTGTTAAAATGGTAAACTTTCATTCACCTGGAATTCTTCCCGTTGCAAGTGACTTATTGAAAAGGGCAGTCAAGGTCTAAACTATCTCATTTTTCGACTGTTTCATTATCCTGGGATAAAATTCATAAAGAAATGTAGTTCTCTTTACTTCGATTCCGTTTAATGCTGTTAGCATGTCTTCAGCTTTAAGGCCAATTTGTTGCAGAACATTCTCCTCTCTTATCAGTGAAACTAGGTTCGGGACATAGGCTGTCTTCGATGGTAAACACAAGTGCAAAATGTCTTGTAGAATTCTAGCCTCGTCTTCGTTGTCTTTAATCACTGATTACAGTAATCAATGGACCATTTAACTGGGTAATCATTCTCTTGCTTCTAACAAAACTATAAAACTCCTTGGGGTTTCACTTTGCTAATTTCATCAATATCGTTAAGTATGCAGTTTCCACATCTACCCCGACACTAATCATAAGTCACATCAGGGGTGCACCTCATTATACGCCTTGTAAGCGTTTTTTTTTTTTTTTTTTACCTCTCTCTCTCGTTCACGAAGTTCTTTGGTTTCTGAAGAGAGCTAGGTGTCTCTGTGTCTCCCACTCGAGTTAGATCACGGTACACTCGAAACGCTACAACATTTAACAAATATTGTGAGAGTAGGCAAATCTAGTGTATGCCAATTAGATATTTGCTTATTTTTTACCATAGCCAAACTTTGGTTCACTGCACTTCCTTATGTTTTTCATCTAATCTTAAGACTTGTCTGCTTTCATAAAGTAGGTTAATCATTACTAGAAGAACGGATGATTAACTATTCCTATCAGCCCCAATTGTCATGAGGTCACCAGTGCCCTTAGACTTTTTTTTTTTATAAAACGAGGGAAAAGTTGTGGAACTTTGTATTACCATGACTTTGTGTCTTCCTTCTAAAATAAACTAGAATTTTTGGCCTCCAGTTTTTATGAAATTAACATTTCAGTGAGCATGAAGGTTATTTAGGAGAAGCTTAAATCTTTTATGCAGCACTAAAGAAGGAACTTGGTAAGAGTTCAGAAGTTGGCACTTTTGACTGTCAGTAGAAACTAAGATTTCTTATACACAGAAATGGAGTGTCTGTCCATCTTCTATAGTTTTGCTAATCTCTTGCTATATTGCTCTTTATTATGTCTCCTGAATAAAACTCTTCATCGTAACATTTATGATATAGTTGAAACAGTCGTCTTTAGCAATGTATTGACATATTCCCTTGGTTTTTAATGATAAAATTTACTTTCATTATATGTAACATCTCTGACCGAGACATCTGCAATTATTGCGTTTTCATAAAGACTTTCCTTGGGTTTTGATAAGTTTCCCGGCACATCATTTAACCTAACAGCTATTCTTAACGACAGAGGAACAGGGTAACCACCAGACAAAAAATTCTGCTTCAACAAGATAATACAATTGAATTAAGTAGCAACAGACCGTTGGGTCCTAACGAGGCTGATTGTGATAGCGGAAGTGAAAAGAGACTCATGGATTACAGTGGTAGAAGTAGAAAGACAAATTCATTACATAGCAAAGGTGCAAATAATATCAGTCATGGATATTAAGCAAAATATTTCTCAAGTCTATGGCACCGCTTTCATTAACTCTAAGTGGCAAATCATTTGATATGTTAACAATCCTACTAAGGAAAAAGTGCAACGCCTTCTTCGAGTCAAAACGTTTGCCCACAAGTTAATATCTGTTACTGCAGGGATATCAGAGGAGTTAATGCTTAAGTAGTTCGCAAAATCGAGACTATCGAACGCTTTAATGATTTATGAATACTAGTACTAGATCAACCCTTAACCTCTTCTCTAAGCTAAACATTCTAATTTCTCTTATCGGTTCTCACAGGATGTTTCCTCAGGCCGGGAATCATCTTAGTCTTTACTCAAGTAGGGTGACCAAAACTGAACACAATATTCAAGTCCGGGATCCATCAGTGAGCTGAAAAAAGTGAGGTAATCCAAGAATTTTGTTTGTCCTTTTAACTGCTTCTATGCCCTGCGTACTCGGCTTCAGGTCTCCAGCGATTATTACATCCAAGTGCTTTTCCTCATTTCTTTTTTATACCTCGGCAGAATTCAAATCGTATTTTGCTTTTTCAGTTTTACTACCGGTATTATCCTTTACTCTTATTCCATTTAGTGTTGATAGTTTGTTTTCATCTGTTATTTCAATATTTTGCAAACCGTTTTCCCCTTTTAGTAATACGTCCAGTCTTATATCATGACATTGTAAACAATGTAAGTTCACTATCTTTGGAAGAAAATTTCCCCGGTATCATCGCATGCATGTATGATAGAGATTACTTAACTTTCAAGGTGACCAGTGTCAGCAGTCATGGGGCACAAGCATAGTGATAGTGCATGTGGTCATAGAATTATCCTTAACACCCTAAGAAGGTGTTAAGGATTTTTCGGTTGATATATGCACACCGACGTTGACGGCTTTCATGACCTTAGCAATTGATAAGTCAATAACCCAACCGACCAACCAACGAATTAACCTCCAAACGTTAATAAGAAGAGGATAAGACGTCAATATCTCGTGCAAAGCACAGACTAAGTGTATCTAACAGCTAAAGGATCTAAAGCTACACGAGGCAGACATTAATAGAAAAAATACTTTTGGTAATTTACAGTGTGATATGAGGGTGGGGAATGGATTCTGGCCTCTTCCTTGCAGACAACAACTGACGAGCAAAAATGCAAAGGTATCAGCCATGAGAAACAGAACACACTTGTTTATCGTGTTGCAATTCTCATTAGATTGATGACTGAGAAGCATTACGCAGGCGTTTAAACTCTCAGACACAACGTCAAAACGATAACAATGACTTCATGTTTGTGAGTTGTCATTAACTGAAGATACAACAATTAAAGTTGTGTTTGTTAGTTAGTGAATGAGTCTGTCCCATATTTTTTTCTATTACCACTTCATATATTTTTGTGTGTTGAGATCAGATGTAGTCAAGGGCTCCCACTTCCATAGGCCATGTGTCATTAATAGAGTAGGGGTGGTTGGGTGGGGAATTGTACGTTTGAATATTAAGATGAATTGATTTCTTGTAAATATATTCAAAATATAGCAACAAAAATTATTATTGTGATTATTATTATTATTATTATTATTATTATTATTATTATTATTATTATTATTATTATTACTATTATTATTATCATTATCATTATTATTATCATTATTTCTATTATTATTATTATTATTATTATTATTATTATTATTATTATTATTATTATTATTATTATTATCATTATTATTATT
>JAYMFT010288233.1:0-10395 GCA_038088735.1 Panulirus argus | reverse complement strand
CTTTCCCAATAACTATGACCTGGCACATTTCAAAAGACAGGTCTTTCACTTTCTCAGAAATTCGTAAATACTTTCCCTTGTCTTTTCTTTTTCCGTTTCTTAATTCTCTTTATATTTCAATTTGGGGCCCCGGCCTTGATGTGGACTTTTGTCCGTGACTGGAGCCTTCAACATAAGAAAAAAATTCTAATTAATGGTTCGAGGCAGACAAGCAGCCAGTTCTGTGGAGTGTACACCAAATTGCAATAGAAGAAGGTAAGAGAATTAAGTGGGTCACGTTTTGGGATCGTTCTTGGAGAGCTGATAAGTTGGATCACTCTTAGTCCGGATCTAGTGAGCGAGTAAGGTCGAACTTCCCCACATGTTAGAGCAGCACTTCATACGAGGATGAATCACTTTTTCGTGTAATTTTGAGCAGTGTTCACAAGGGGAAGAATTTTCGACACGTGAACAGGACTCTCCCTTTTATTCTAGAGGCAGACTTGGCAGTTTGTGTAGAGAATCAGACACAAGGGCATTTATCCCATCCTTCTTGCATTTCTATGATTAGGAGCATAGTTTTGTGAATCATTTCCATCATGGTATACCAACCACAACTCCAGGCATTGTCGCACAGTTGAGGTAACCAAATGTGATGTAAACTATCATCTAGAAGATAAGATTTATTCTAAAAAAATATTAAGTATAATCTTACAGACAAAATACAGGGAGCCATCGATTTCCACAAATTAAACATGATTTTGAAGACGGGGTGAGTGGCACAACAGAAGCATAATGACACAGAAAGTGACACAGACGACCATCATCGAACTCTGTACGTGGCACAGCGTCAGGCCAGCGCCTGACGCACACTTGGGTCTCGTGGGTGACGGGAGGAGGGCCAGGACCTTTGCCGGTGCGTCAGTAGCTAGCGCTCGGGACACCAGTATGGCCACACTCGCGGGCACAGCGGCGTACGCCTGTGAGATACAGAGTGTGTGAGGGAGTGTACCTAGCGACCACCACACGAGACCGGCCAGCACCACGGTGACGGCGGAGACGTGGGCGCCGCCGTGGGTGAACCAAGTCAACATGGCCAGCAACCCAGCCGGGAGGAGCAAGACGCCGGGGGATGACTGAAGCAGCGACGCTGTGTTGCCCTGCTGCATGGCCGCCTGGCGTTCGTCTGAAATGCAGGAAGGAAGTGGATTAATCGCTTCTGTTATCAAACGTCCCAACAAGCCGGACCCTGGAAGCAGTAAATCTGAATCAAACCAGTCCTGATTCATCATTTTCCTGGAAAAACGCTCAGAACCCGAGAGCACATAGGGCATTGCCCTCGTGATCAGATCAATAGGCTCTGTCTGTTTCTTCTCTCTATGAAAGCTGAATTATCAGCTCTGATTACAGACGCCTCGTCCAGATATGTATAACTTATCAGAAGACTGTGACAATCACTTGCTTTAATGCCTACCTGAAAAAGATTTACCTGTCTCGTGCAGTTTCTATGCAAATATGATCACTTAAAACTCATATGTAAGACAAATATGCGACAGTTCTCAAAACTATCATTTTCTGTGTATGTTTTCACGCATGATTTCATTATCTTTAGCAAAGCTTTAAGTGCGTGTGTGTGTGTGTGTGTGTAATGAAGGAAAGCAGAAAGAAAACCTGAAGTGGGTTAACTGACCGACGATAACGTTGAGGATGAGGGAAGCTGGGACGCCTCCTGACGGGGAGCAGGTGTAGTTGGCTGAGTCTGAGGGCCTGGCATCCTGCAGGAGGAGGTGGCTCACGCCTTCCGTCCCTGTCATCACCTGGATCCTGCCGCCGCTCCTGTCGTATTCCACCAACCGCTCACCTTTGTACCACAGGATGAAGCCTGCACATCGCAATACACGAAAACCCATCATACATAATGAAGATGTGACACATGTATACACATAGATATGTATATATATATATATATATATATATATATATATATGAATAAAGACAGACAGAAAAAGAGTTCAGTTTTACCCTATCGTGTTTTATTTCTTTATCTATCTTTATTTAGATTTGGCAAAAGTAAAACAAACAGATAATCTTCAGTAGTACTCAATATACCTGGATTATATCAGTTCTGTTTACATGAAGAAATATTTGCTGTTGACGCGAATGGTGGATTATAGCGAAGGGAAGTTTGTTGTTTATACCACTATGATGACCCAAGAAGATATACCAAGGGGGGGGGGAGGAGAATGGGAGTAGAAGTGGACGCACCTGGCATAAGTGTACCATGGTTGACTCTACAGGCCAGAGTAACGGGAGTTCCAGCCTTAACGAACAGTTCACTGCTGCCCACTATCTCTGCACTCATCTCTGATGAAGAAGGAAAGTCATCTTCACTTCTGGTGTTGCTGTGGTGAGGAAGGTGGACGGGGGGAGGGGGTCTTCCCTCATGGCTATGATGAGTAGTGGTGGTAGAATGATGATAATGACAGTGAATATTGCGATATGATTCGCTACGTCCTGATGACACGGTAATAACAGTGATGATGATGGTGACAGTTACACTGACGGTAACTGCTTTATACCACGATGATGCTGTAATGGTGACAATGGTGATAATCTGTACCCAATGATAAAAAATATGTAATTGCGTTAATGACAGTCTGTCGCGATAATGACAATGATGAAAATGACAGTGATGATAATGACAGTGATGATAATGACAATGATGAACATGGGAGTTATGTTGGATATATCATTATTGTTAATTATGGCGGTCGTAAGACTGTCACGAGATTTACGGTGAGGACCGCGAGAGAGAGTGTCACGGAAATGGATTGACAGATGGAAGACAGACGGTGAGGGAAGACACACACACACACACACACACACACACACACACAGGAAGAAGAGGATAACCGGAAAAAGCGGGAGACGGAGAGGACGGAGAGGACGGAGAGGACGGAGAGGACGAGACGCAGAGGAAACAAGAGACGAAAGAAGGAATGACAATGCAAGGTGGATGGGAAACGAAATAGAAGGGAAGGGGGAGAAAAAATTACTGGGATGGAATATGAAAGATGGAAGATAGACGGATGTAGTTCCCCCAACCATCCCCCCCCCTCTCCAATGATATAACAAAGGAGGGGGAGTTTGGCGGTGTTGCCTGTCTCTGTGGGGATTTGTAAGTAAATCTATTTTCAGAAAGTTATGATCATCCGTTTAAAGGATAACATCTGGAGCAGAGACGAGCTGGGGTATGATCACGTGGTGATGAGAATGATGATGTTGTTGATGGTGACGGCAATAGTATGATGATCATAGTGATAGTGATGATGAGCAAAAGGAGAATGGCATCATATGGCGATGACCTTGAAGGACATGACGCTCCCAGGTCTGAGGAAGAGAGACATGATGTGGACATGAGAGAAGAACTGGCAAAACACACAGACAACATTGTGGGAAAACAAGTCAGCAATACTCGTGAAGGAAACCCACTTTACACTGACGAATGTGTCTCAACACTTACTACCTGCAGCTGTTCAGGCGTACGCTACTGCAGCGTTCAGCTGTGACTGCTCGAGAAGAACGGTTTGAAATCCATCAAGGAAGGGACTTGATACGCCTCTACGAGAGAGACGTGATATCAATGAAATTATATTATCTGGCGAGCACCTGGCAGTTGCCTACGCTGTTAAAGGATTAAGCAATACGCTACAGAGGATAAAAGCCATTGAGAGGAAGAGATGCGTACACGCTGTAAAAACATGATAGAGTACTGAAGGGAATATCTAATATCTATACTATTTTCTGCAGGACTCTTGAATGACTGAGGAACCAAAGAATTTCTACACTTACGAAAATCTGTTTATTATAGTAGGCAGGATACTGGCAATAGGCTAAAAAAAAAAAAAAGGTGTGGGGTGGGAGACTCTCTCAAGTAAGGATAAGTAGTGCTCCTGTACTAATCCGTGAGAAAGTTAGACAGAAAGCGTCTGTTTACTTACTTACAACGCTGAGCTGAATCACTTGTGACACCTTGGGCTCTGTGTTGATCTGGCAGATGTACGTGCCAGCGTCCTCGGGTTTGGTGAACTTGATCTGCAAAGTGTAATCCTCCGGCTCCCACACGCCGTCGATGTAGTTAGGGCCTGGTTGGAGGCCTTTGTTTTCCATGCTGTTGGAAGTTGGTCCTTGCGAGTAAATGGCGATGGGGCTGTCGTGCTGCGTATATGCCCGCGTCCCTCCGTCTCTGTAGTGTTTGCCAGGAGGCTGATTATATCTGGAATGCGGTGGGCTTGCGTACTGCGTCAGCCTGGAGAGAGCGCCCAGGTACTTCTTGGTGCGGGAGTAGTCGGCGTTCCCGTGTCTGGACTCATAGTCTCGCCGAGTGCGAGATTTCCCTCTGTCTAAGGCTTGTTTATCTCTGGACCAGACTCTCCTGGGGATACCGCCGTCAACGCGAGCCTGCCTCTTTTTGAAGCCTTTACCACGAGTAGCGTGAGGCTCATTTATATTCACAGTACGACCGTCGGTGGGGATATCGTTTATGTCCACTCGCGCAGTCCGTCCACCGTCAGAACGAAGCTCCTTCAGAGTGTCGACACACAGACAGCGTGCAGGATCCCACCTGCCGATCTGATGCTCATCGTCTCCTGTCCCACCTGTGGTGTTGCGGGGCAGGTGAGCACCACAGGCACGGCAGGGCAGCGCTGTGATGTGTCGAGGTCGTCTGGTCTTGAATTTTGCCGTGCCGGGGAGAACGGAGATCCGCAGGTCAGTAGAAAAGGTCTCCCGGCCCGTGGAGAGCACCTGAAGGTCTCGACCCCTGATCCAGGACACCTGTCAATATCATAAAGTAATGTTATGACCTGACTCAAATTTTCTCAGTGACACCTTAAACGCGTCACAATGAAATGGAACTAAATTCACTTTCTCTCTCGCTCTCTCCTTACCTCCATCTCTCTCTCTCTCTCTCTCCCTCTCTCTCTCTCTATATATATATATATATATATATATATATATATATATATATATCCTAATCCAGGTACCCAATCTATGAATCAGCCCTTAGAGGAGGATAAACAGCTGTGTTGACTGCTGACCGACTGCCGCCATCAGGATTCGAACCTATGTGCGTTCGTCCCGGGCGGCCTGTGAATGTGTCATGGTCAACAACGCTAACCATTTTAAACGACTTTTACTGGTAAATCATTCCCTATGTTAACAATATTCTTACAGTTAAAGCACTTTGCCTCATTCCAAGTAAAATGGTTGCCCAGGAGTTTGTATCCACTGGTAAGAGCAAAAAGTCAAATCTATATCTAAATAGTTTTCGGTCGAAATTAATGAAGCTTTTCATGATTTTGAATACCTATACTAAATCGCCTTTTACGATTTTATTTGCTAAGCTTTACTACGATTTAAGTCGTTTATTTGGCTTCCATAAGATTTGTTTCTCAGTCCAGGAATCATCTTGATAGCTCGACGCTGTACTTTCTCCATACTGTCTATATCTTTTTTCCTAGTGAGATGACCAACACTGAACACAATCTTCACGGTTGTGATGCAATAGGAATTGAAAAAGTAAGGATTAGTTTCTTAAGAGGTGAATTTCAATGCCCTACAAGCGAACCCTATAATCATGTCCACCTATTACACTGCTTCTCCAAGGACCATCTTGGCTTTGGGTTACTGCAGATTATCAAACTTGACATTTCCGTCATTTTCCTCTCGTAGCTCACCAGAATTCATACCGCAGTTTGCCCTTTCGTTTTCTCTGCCGATGTGTAAAAACCTTGCAATCCACGATATAAAAGATTCAAACGCCACAGGTGAACCCAATCTATCAGTTTGTCAATGTCGGCCTGTTGATGTAGGGATTGAGTTTCCGCTGTCAATTCATTTCACAGCTTACAACGCATTCCTTCGTAGCAAACATCTCCACCCAGAGAAGTAGGTCTCGTGGGTACCAATTACGAAATCTCCTCATATATTACCAGAAAACCCTTTCATAATCCCCACCAGCATTCAAAATCCTACGAAGATGCTTGATTTACAAACATTCGTACCATGACAATTCTTAAAGAGATAAGAGAAGTAACAAATTGGTCTAACTCCGAACTTATCATTCTTTCGCTATATATCACATCTGAATGAGGTAGTTTCAGTGTGTGTAGTGTGTGTGTGTGTGTGTGTGTGTGTGTGTGTGTGTGTGTGTGTGTGTGTGTGTGTGTGTGTGTATGGTGTTCTTCATCCCACTTTCTCCCGTACGTCTCACTTATCTCTGTTGCCTCTGTCAAAATTCCTGACTGTGCCGAATTTCACTTCTGATTACCACATGCATCTCTCATGTCTTGATCCCGCGTCGCTAGTCCTCCGTGTCTTCCTCTCTCCTGTTCTGTCCCCTTCACGCTCCTGTTCCGTCCCTCACCTCACCCTTGACCCACGCTTATCCTTCCTCTGTCCTGCTGCCTCAACCTCAAACCCCCGTCAGGAATATATGGCCTCATCTGTCATCCTTAGCAGTTGCCTAAGCCTTTTTTGTCTTCTTTGTTAAGCCATCAGCAACAAGCGGCCGGCCACAAGTAGGAGCATTATAAGCCTCTTTACCTCTCTTCTAAGACTTTTGTCCTCTGGTCTGAGGCCAAAATCCCCTCGTATTTCTTTCACCATCGTATCTATAACGAGGTTTACTTGTCATTTTTCGGAGTCATTCTATTTCTGTTTTGCTGTACAGTAGGCTTAACGTAATGGGGGAAATCTATTTTTTCGTCATTCTTTTCCTACACATTTTAAGATTCAACAGAAACATGAAATCTTGCCTTCTCGGACGCTAAATCACAGGAGCTCGGAGGCCCCCCGCCCCCTTCTCTGTCTTGTTCTCTGGTCACATGTCTTGCCTGGGCTGTCCACATGACACCAGACTGTACGTCTTTAGAGTGTTCAGGATCCCGTCACCTACACCCAACCAGGTGTCTGTCCTGAAGAAACGCGTCAGACGCGTCCATGCTTTCATGCATGTCTCTTGGGTAATCCCTACCTTACATCACGTACGGGAAGATGTTACGTCTGTGAGATACACCATCAAATCTTGCCTCTACTCTCTCTCTCTCTCTCTCTCTCTCTCTCTCTCTCTCTCTCGTATATCTTCAACCCTACAATCGTCCTACAATGAAACGACTAGAAGCAAACGCACCTTTTCATCTCATCTTATATCTACATTTCCCTGCTAATGTAAGGAGGGGCAGCCTTGGGTTCCAGGAGCGTTTATCAAGAGGTCCTAGGTAACATCAGGACACACTTGTAGAAACTAGAGTATGAAGAAGAATACTACATGAAACAGAGAGGAAATAGAAACAAACAGGAGGGAACACGACAGTCAAAGGGAGAGACCTGAGAAGCAGAGGAAAGTGGGCTCAAGATGTGATGATGCAAAGAGAATTACATTACGTGAGGAAGTGTATGAAGTTAAGCACAACTTTAGAAACAAGTATCCAATAATGACCAAGTTTGCGTCGTGTATCGAGTTGTTGATGAATAAAGTTACTTGTGTTGGAAAGTATTGTTCTAGAACGTCAGCATCAGAAGGGTTACCTATCAGTATCTCAGGTGCTTCTGAACGAATCTTTTGGAATAGCGACACATGGACGTTCACGATCTGACACAATCCATTACTTTCCTCCAATTTAGACCGGGTTGACCGGCAGTCTACTTTTCGTAAAGTGTTCTTAAGTTATCCTGCGCTCTTACTTGATGCGGTGTGACAGGAGTCATCAAGCCGTCAGCTAGAGTAGTGCATATTATTTTTGGACTTACATCAGTTAAGTGTAAGAATATCTAGTAACTGGAAAGGTGGGGAGGATTATTAAGGATTATAAAGATCTCCCGTATAGTGTATACTTTCAACAATGAAATTAAATATATAACTTGGAACTCAAATCTAAGTTGACAAAAACCAATTTCTTTATTGATTTCCACAGAGAAGTGCACCACATAAGTGGTTTAAGATTTTTTTTTCGCCCAAAACACTAGAGTAAAGGAAATATAATTACCCGAAATACTTGTTGGCTGTCGTGTCAATATATGTTGCCATGTGAATCACATCAACTTAGAATGTCTTTCGAATCTCTGGAATTCTTTAAGAGATATCCGCTTACGTTCCAGCGGTCGTTAGAGTATTGGGTATATAGTTATACAAATGACTGTACAAAATATGAAGGGAAAGTAGCGGAGGAACTGAAAGGAAGAGGGTGTCTGACGTTGCCAGCCTGATAGTTCCTAAGAATCCGAGAACTTCGAAAGAATTTCCAAGCAGATGTGATTCACATGCCAACAAATAATGATACTACAGTCAACAAGTATTCCGGGTACTTATATTTCCTGTATCTTTGTGTTTAGGGTGTGAAAAAAAATATTTAAAACTACTGGTGTGGTGCACTTCTTTATGGAAAATGATCACGATATTGGTTTTTGCCAACAAAAATTTGAGTTCCAACCTATAAGTATGTATGGGGGGTCTTCATTGTAAGTTTACAGAATGCTATCATCACCACACAAATCCGATTCTGATTTGGCGTCTTTTGTACCAACATGGACGTGAGTAAGTAGAGAAATGGACAAGGCACAATGCCCCCAAGGGACTTGAAGAGTCACAGGAGTAAGAACTGGAAATTATTTGTATATGTCTATCTGCTAAACAAATTGGGTGGGTATTTGGGCTTTAAGGCTGTCAGCTACCAGATTCATTAAGACTGTCAACGTCATGTCATAACCATTAGCCAAAAACATCTTTAACACCTTCAGGTGTTAAGAAGGATTCCACGATCACATACACTCTCAGTATGTACAGGACCAATGAGGTTTTGAACCAGTCATATAAACATCTTCACCTTCTTAATAAAATATTTATTCATATATATATATATATATATATATATATATATATATATATATATATATCACTGCAATAAAATATACTGTATAATCTTGTTCTTGCTGTTGCTGTTCTACTTGACAGAAGAGGGTAGCTTAGAGGTAATCATGGATTGCTTAATCGTATATTTGATACAGACGTAGGTAGAAACCAGTGTATAAATGGTTAACAATATCACTGCAAGCGGTGCACTTAGCATTTACGTTTATGCATGAGGACTGAAGAGGATTTCACTCCAAGAAAGAACCGATAATTCCATTTTCATTCTTTGCAGACGAGCTGGATTATGCCTGTAACTGGCTGGCTCTCAGAACGAAGAGATTTACGGAATTATGTTAAACAAGCGATTACAGAGTTGATACTCATTGATATCATAAAACTAGCCAACAACTTCAGTTGCTTCCTGTATAATGAATAAATGAAAGGCTCTCCTAGTTACCTAAGTGTCTGGAAATCTAGATGGTTTAGAGAGATCAGAGGTGTGGTGGTAATGATGCCTGTTGACACTTTGAAAATCTAATTCTAGAAGAACGATACGGAAGTCTCTTAAAGGAAATTCACTTTACAATTCATGTGTGAGCATTTGAATGTAAGTATCGGGGAACCTTTTAACATCCATACATTTGCTATAGCTGTCCCATATACATCACTTATCCCTACGTTTCCATTTTCTATTTGAATATTCATAAAGTAACATCCAGTTAAAGCTTAGCTGAAAATCAGGTTCTTGATGAAGGTCATTAGAGAGAGAGAGAGAGAGAGAGAGAGAGAGAGAGAGAGACGAATATGGCTCTCATCTGGACAGGCAAAATAAAAAGATGATTGACTAACATAACTATATTTCCGCGATTTTCTACATACATCTCAACCAATTTTCAGTAATTAGCTATAAGTTTCTGATGAGGAATGTAGGTTTAACAGGGGATCATGGTCACTCTCATACGTCTTCGGGTAAGATATGACATTCAGCTAGACGGCTGTAATACTAAGATTGCGATTTATACCTAAAGAGTGTATCTAGCTCGCAAAATCATAATGATTAAAGGATTTTCAGAAAACTTCATACTACCATGAGTACATCATTATCAGGTAAATCACCATCACTAATATTTCTAAGATTATCATTATTCAGTACTCACACAAGGCTCTTCAATTCTCTATCGAGTGAAAGAGAAGAGAGAAAAATTGAAGAATACAGGGAAATGTGCATTACAACTATTCATTATCCATCTATCCCTTTCAAGAAAGGTCCTGGTGTTATCGTGGACTCTCTTTCCAGGACCTCCTGCACCTGGAAGGCAGCGCTACAATCAGCAGCAGAGACAGGATTGACTGCTTTCATGAGAGGAGTTACTTTGACGAAGATACAGCCTCGCCAAAGGTGACTTTCAAATTCCAGTGTAGCTTCAAGCAGGTTGACTAATGTTTTTCACTCTCCGAACATTGGGTTTTTGTGGAATTGATTATAGTGACATTGCTATTTACTG
>JAYMFT010288222.1:0-10395 GCA_038088735.1 Panulirus argus | reverse complement strand
TTTTCTTCGTCTGTTTCCTGGCGCTACCTCGCTGACGCGGGAAACAGCGATCAAGTATAATAAAAAAAAAATAATAATATATATATATATATATATATAATATATATGTATATAGATGTAATACATATTCACCATTTCCTGTGTTAGCAAGGTAACATTAGGAACAGAGGACTAAGCCTTAGAAGAAAAATCCTCACTTGGCCCCCTTCTCTGATCTTTCTTTTGGAAAAGTGAAAACTGTAGGAAAGGATTTCCAGCCCCTGCTTCCTACCCTTATAGTCACCTCTTATGACTCGCAGAGATAGCCTTGATTAGGGCCTCAGCTGCCTGTGGCATCTCAGCTAACATAAAAAAAGTAGGAGTTATTTCTAGAAATTTACATATTCCTGATTTTAGAGTGTTTGGTCATAGTTTGTATAGATTTATCATAGGAACAGGTATAATGAGACTGAGTCTGTTTTGCAGGAAGAACTTCCTCTAGAAACCTATGTGTGCACAGTTTAAGAAAAGGACCGTAAGGTTTATCAGTTCAAAATCAGAGAGTTTTGTAGGTAATGCCATCATCACCAGATGTAGTAGTACCTTTTCTGAGAACAACAAAAAAGTTCAAAGTGGATGATGGGCAGTTATCATGAAGGCTAAGATCACTTGAAGAAGTTTCGGTACCATTTCGGTACCAAAGTTTCTGGTGAATATTATGTTGGTTAGATGCTGTAGTATACTGTGTGTGAGGCTTTTTACAGAAGATGGTTTGACATATTGGTAAATGAGCATGTTGGAGTATTCAAATGAGAATGATGCTGGCAGTAGTTTCTTGACATTTCTTATATTTCCTTTATTATATGCTTAATGACTTTGTTGGAAGTAATCACTTGTTCTTAACATCCTGTATTGCTCAGAAGTGATAATTATTTAGAGTTGAAAGTTGTGGGTCTGATCCATAGTTGCTTTTTTGTACGGGAGTGGAAAGCAAATTTCACCCATGTTCTTCTATCATGGCAATCAAATCTTTATAAATATCATTGTCATTGGTGATATTGTATAATTCATACCATTCGCATATGTGATATTTGAAATGAAGTGTAGGGTTTTCAGGGATTTAGCATTTACATTCTTTCTTCCATAATACTTAGATGCTTCCTCTGAGACTGTGTAACAGCTATACATGACAGAATACTGTAATCAGTGAGATGTTCGGATGTAGTAGAGCCATAAACAAACTAACCGACGCCTAGAAACACAATCCTTGATATAAATGAGGGACACCTGTACTGAACAACGTTACTCCTGTGAGACTTGACATTATATTTTTTCACTAGCTTGCTGTAATTTGAGGTGAACAGTTAGGTGTGAGTTCACAGGTGGTGCCTCTCAACACTGTCTTTCTAGTATGGCAACAATAGAAATGTATAATAGTTATAGATGTTTCCCTTTGATATTAATGAAACAATAGAATACAGTTCTTCCCAGTTCCTGTTAAAATTGTACATTTAACAAATACTCTTAATAAGCCCATTCAGGCTAGCATAAAAAGGTTGACATATAATACGTGGAACATGGATGAATTGAACTGCTGGCATCAGGTGGTGCACAAATCCAGTACATCTTTGACATATAAGCCATATGTGCTACTTTTTATGATTATTTTCAGCCTTTCAGCTACATTCTTGCAATGATTCTCACCATTACCATATTTAGTTTAAATACTTTTTTATTGTTTCACTAATTATTACTTATTTATTGTATCTAAAACATGGTAATAACATTGAAGTAGATGTCAAAATCTTGTCCAAAAGATTTTTTATCACCTGCCTTGGCTCTCCTTTTCATATTCTTGTCTTTTCTTATATAATCAGAAGATACTGAAATGAAGGAAATAGTTTGCAGAAGATACCAAGTATGAATGAGAATTTTTAAGCAACAGGCAGTAGATAGTAGGCAGCTACCGACAAAGGGAGGTATATTACCAGTACTACCTGCCTGGGTATCAGAAGGTTTAGTGACAGCTGTGTGTTGAGTCAGCACTTCAGTGGTTGTCAAGTTGCTCTCATCTCACGTAGGTAGCTGTCTTTTTTTTCTGTCACACACACACATGGACTGCTGGCATTCTGTCCACAAACATACAATCTCTCCTTCTTACACACAACACTTGACAACAGTTAACCCACACAAATCATTCTTTGTAACTTTAGATTTTCCTTTGGCGAATGCTAAACACGATAAATAAAAGTAGTAGGTAGGAGCATTAAGTACAAGTGGAAACATTAGGTAGATGTAGTTGGTAGGAGCCTCTGCCATTGGTTTGTAAGGGTGAGGCAATAAAGGCCAAGAAGCAGCACTGGAGTTTACCAGCTATGGAAACTCTTTTGCCATAGCCACCCCCTTGAAGGAGTTCCTGGAGGGGATTGGCATCAGAGATATAGTTAGATAGGTAGATATTTAGAACAGGTAGATATTCAAGAAAACCCACTTGAGAGCCTCAGAAGCTACTAGTCCCTGGTTGTGAACCCCTGCTGTAGGGGAATAATTCTGTTGCAGAGCACTTGGTTTGCCATTTCAAGGGCTGAGGTCACAACAGAAAGAAAGCTGTTAAAAGTAGGAGTGCTACTCAAGTACCATTATTTGTAGGCACTTATACTGGAGTCTTTGAACTTTCACTGGAAATTTTGCCCAGATAGTTAGACTTGGTTGTATGAAGTTAAGAAGATAAGAAGAATTTTCCATTGATGACCACAGCATTTGGCTTCCATGAGCATTGCTGGGCAATCTCTTTCCTGCTTATCTATACTCATCGCTTTAAACCCATAATTTAGCTCTTAACTGTTCAGGCAACAAAAGAATGAAGCATGTGATTGTGCTTATTGAACTCTTGAATATCTACTGTATCTTGATAGTCTACTTTTTACCAGGAATCGAAAACATTTGTCATGAATCTAAGTCCTTATTCAATGGTTGATATACTGATGCTTATTCCTGCCTCATAAGAATACTTATCCAGAGTTAGGTACTTTTGTTATTTATCACTTTTTCATTGTCCTCATCATTTTCACTTCAATTGAATTATTAGATTGTGTACTCTCTCATGATATGCACTACCTTTCCTTCAATAGAATCGTCCTCGAAGGGTGGAGCAACACTGCAGCTTGCAGAAGTTCCCACACAAAATATGCTAGTCTTGAATCTCAATCTTCTCTTACATGGAAATGCAAGCTTCTCTGTTACTGTTGAATTTAAGGACAAGAGGATAGAGTTGGTAACAATTCACTACATCCGTTCTGAGAGATTACTTCAGGTCAAGGTACATTTACCATTTTCTTAATATTATTTCATCATTCTTTAGTTCACTATGTGGGAAGCAATGTGATACTCATAGTTTATGATATTTTCAATTTGTCAGCTTTTAGAATCCTTGTAATATGTATTCTTGAAGCACATCAGAGTTACATACTCTATCTGTTCTTTCTTAATCTCCTGTGGTGGGATTTATGTGTGATTCATTTTGCATATTCACAGTAGCTCAGAGCATGAAATTTTGCAGCATGTCTTACTAATGAAGAAGCTTATAGATACATTAAGCTCATGCCAGGTCTGCCTTAGCTCCATGTATAAACGAATTTACAAGATGTATGCATTTTTTATGATTTTCGTTTCTGCAACATATAGCATATCCATTAAATGAGAAGGTGAAAACTAATATTTTTTTCCAGTTAACTATGCTTAAATGGTAGACTTCATTGTTTTACAACGTTTTTGTATGATTTTGCTCAGTATTCTTGAAAAACTTTTAAAGACCAGCAAAGTACTCACTTACTTAGGTTCAAAATATGATTGAGGTTTGCTTTTGCTTCTTTGTCTCACTTAATGTTAATTAAATCTCTGTTTGCCTTTTTCATACATTTGTGTGGCTAGGATCGCCAAATATATTATGGTCTTGGAAAGCAGTCAGGGTGGCAGCGCATTACTCGCAACCTTCTTATTGATGTTCATAAGGGAGCAAGCTCTTCTCCTGCTCTGCGTAAGAAATTTAAGAAAGTAAGACCAAGTTGTTTTGTAGTAGTTGCCCATATTTTTTGTATGTTATCTGGATTTTTTATTTTTGTGATATCTAGAGGTACAGTAATCTCTCAATTTAACAGACTAATAGGGGAAGGGGTGTCCGTTAATGCCGAAAGTCATTAAATCGAATGTAACCATTTTTTTATACAATATACAGTATACAGTAATACAGCTCACACGCTTTCTTTAAATTCCTCTATCACTTGATACCATTTTGAATTGTAAGGATTGCAGAATTATTTAATAAAGTCACAGTTATCTGTATACAACCTGACCACATGATAATTTAGGGCAGACTGAGACCAAACCAAAGCGAGTATACCCCATGCTACCAAAAAAGTGTGATATCAAATGCGCATGGTGTGGTGTTGGAGATTTTTTATTTTTTTGTATTTTTTTCTATTATTATCAATTAGTGTATTTTTTTTTTGTCCGGTTTTATAAATATGTATCAGGGAATTTGATAGTATGATTCATGTGCAGTCCAGTCATTAAAGTTATCGTGTACAAGGTAATAACACACTAAGGGGTTATTTGGACCCCTACTACCTTTGATTGACTTAGAATACATTGATTAACACCATTATATGTGTACTTTATTTGGTGTTTGGTTATGTGGAAGAAGAAGGTCTATAATTCATGTACTTAGGAAGCTCTTGATAAATAATTAAGTTGATTAAATTAAGTGTTGACATATTTATTTTATAATCCTACCATTGAGAATAAGAGTTTACTTAGAGTTTTATCAGAGCAACCCAATATTGAGTTTTGTTTCTAATGAAGAAACATAGAAAAAAAAGAAGAAAAAGGAACAGTGAGATGACCATTTGGTGCAAACACAGTTGAAAATAATAGGACACCTGACTAGTGGTTGAATGGAGATATCTTGAAATATTTGATAGTAGGAAAAGTCTCAACAAAAACATGTAGTCAGTCTGTGTAATATATTCAGTATGATTATTTGAATGTATAATTTTTATGCAGGTCTCAAGATCCAAACTAAGGGTTATGTCCCTCTCATTGAATGGGGAGGGAAGTGTAAGTAACATTACACTAGCATCAGCTGAACATTTACACCACTTCTATGATGCTGCAAATTGGCTACTGAAACATCAGGATGAGCATGGGGGTTGGTCCATTCCAGTTCCACGAAAGGTGATTTATTTGTAAGATTAACTGTAGTAGAATCATTTTTTATTCTGCTAACATTACTAAGGGCAATAAAAGCCAGCAGGGACAGAGTAATTAAAAGTCAAATGAAGGGGTATCAATAGCAATTGTAAAGATACAGACAAAGTGTAGAAAACAAAGTATTTGAAATTAATATATATGATTACCTCACTCCCTCTGTTGAAGAAGAAAAGTAAGGTTCTGTGACAATAAGAAAATCAATGTCAGTTTTGATGTAGTTTGTTTATTCTTTATATGACATCCTTGAGTATAACTCTACAATGATTACTGAAATTTCATTTTGTTGCAGGTCATCAGTGGGGTGCTAGAACTTGGTGCTGGATGGTATTCTGCTATGGCTCAGGGCCAGGCAATGTCTCTTCTTGTTCGAGCTACGCATCATTCTGGTGATTCCCGATATCTGAAAGCTGCCATACGAGCCACTGCACTATTTTCTGTCAATGCAACTCATGGTAAAGACTTTCATCTTTAGATTATGTGCTGTTACTCAGGTTAGCCACATTAACCAGAATCCTCTTTATGATAACATAACCAGGGAGGTATGTTACTAATACTACCTGCCTGGTTATTGGAGGGGTTAATGACAGCTGTGTAGTGAGCCAGCACTTCAGTGGTTGTCAAATTGCACTCCTCTGACTCAGGTAGCTGTCTCTTCTTGCTACCTCACCCTCATATGGATTGCTGGCATTCTTTCCACATACATACAATCTCTCTTTCTAACATGATACTTGACAACACTTAACTCACACAACTCATTCTTCATAACTAGATTTTCCTGTGGTGAGCGCTGTGCACTTGCCCTGCCTTTTAGCAAAATGGTATATAGATAGATAGATAGATATAGATAGATAGATATATGGGGATAGGGGAGAAAGAATACCTCCCACTTATTCCCTGCGTGTTGTAAAAGGTGACTAAAAGGGTAGGGAGTGGGGGGACTGGAAATCTTCCCCTCCTGTTTTCTTTTTTCCAAAAGAAGGAACAGAGAAGGGGGCCAAGTGAGGATTTATTCCGTAAGGCTTAGTCCTTTGTTCTTAACGTTACCTCGCTAACGCGGGAAATGGCGAATATGTTTGAAAGAAAAAAAAATCTATAGAGACTGAATGTGAGCGAATGTGGCCTTTTTCATGTTTCCTGGTGCTACCTTGCTGATGCAGGGGGAGGCAATACTGTTTCCTGTGGGGCGGGATGGTATCAGGAATGGATGGAGGCAAGCAAGTATGAATATGTACATGTGTATATAAATGTGTATGTGTATGTATGTATGTATATGTTGGTATGTATATGTATGTATTGTGCATATATGTGCATGTATGTATCTATATGTGTGTGTGTAGAGTTGTTGTAAACATTTACATTACTATTTATATTTTCCTTAATCTTCCAGGTAAAATTAGACAACTTCATACATTTCTAGGCTATCAGTACTAAATGCTTGCAGTAGTTTTGGGTATATCAGGACTTTCTTTGCTGGTACTAGGAGGAGGTTTTATCATAAACCTCTTACCATAGGTTAGTAAATACTACCATCATATGAGTAATATTAATTAGAAAATTTAAGTCACATATTGTTGATGCTACATTAGCTTTCTTTACATATTATGGTATCCCAGTGTCCTAAAGATTTGTATGCTTTTGTTTTTCAGATTTACTGGGACAGGTGCAAAAACTTTTAGTTTAGTGCATATAATGAACCACATAGTTATTGTAATGTGTGCATACTATCATGAGATATTTAACCCCCAGGTGGTGTGCGGACATACTTCCCTGGAGGATATGTGTGGTATGAAGAGTACCCAACGAACCCCTCACTTTTTGTGTTGAATGGGTTTATCTACAGTCTTCTGGGTCTTTATGATCTCAAAGAATTCTCGTAAGTATACATTTAAGGATGAATTTAAAGATTTTAGGTAAATTATTAGGTTAAACCATTTATTTGTCAGACTTATAGAAGTGTGCTTCATTACTTTATTTTTTGTATTGCCTAAACACATTTTTAGGAATACTTCTGAAATAGTTTAGTTGTTGCTGTGAAACATCTTTGGTTTGGTATGGCTGAGAAAAAGGAATTGCTGAAAATAACGATTTTTTTGAAGTACAGATATTGAACATATCCAAGGATTCTGACTGTTTAGCAAAGTATAAAGTTCAGAAATGCAACTGATTGTGTTTGTTAAGTGCGGTAATGCAATTTACAGCACTCTTATATTAAAGGGGCTCCTTGTTTGATGTATTGGATTCGTTCCAGAAAATTGTTACTCAAAGTAAAGTCCCTTAAACAAAGCCAACTTTACCAAAGACTTAATTTCATATAATGGGGATATGTTCCTGAGGAATATTTCTGGATGCATTTTCTTGCAGTGTCAGAAGTGGAGGGAACAAGGAGAACAGGGAGACCAGATAGGAAATAGAAGATATAATGAAAAAGATTTTGAGTGATTGGGGCCCGAACATGTAGGAGAGTGAAAGGTGTGCATAGGATAAAGTGAATTAGAACAGTGTGGTATACTGTGGTCAATGTGCTGTCAGTATACTGAACCAGGCATGTGCAATATCTAGGGTAAACTTTAGAAAGGTCTGTGGGGCCTGGTTGAAGGTAGGGGGCTGTGATTTTGGTGCATCACACGTGACAGCTAGAGATTGGATGTGTTCAGATGTGGCCTTTCTTTGTCTGTTTCTGGCACTACTTCGCTAATGCAGGAAACAGTGATGAAATATTAAAAAAATAGTCTCACAAATGCTGTTCTGTGTGTTACTTTGATACTTCAAAAATTAACATTGTGTGACAAAATAAAATGCTTTACTAATATCGATAGGCATCATGTACTATCATATCATGTTAACGCATTTCTGTCATCCAATATCATATCACATAATGCATTAACATTCACAACTACTATACAATGCTGGTCCACAACACAGTTGTAAAGAAAAAATCTTTGATATTTATCTCTAATGCACCAAGTGGGAATGAACATGGGGGAATTGAATTGCCGTGATTGTTTACATCAGTTGAGATGCACAGACTCATGAACGGTGTGCAAACACTTCAGCATTTGCATTCTACATCATCTAGAAAATTTAATATTTTTTTGAATGTTTGCAATAGGAAAATCTTGTGTCTTAATCTCTTAACTTCATCACAGTGTTATTAGAATAAGAAAATTTATAAAAGAAAATCTCGCAGCAATGTTCGTAGGGTACTTTTGATATCGTGAATCAAAATACAGAGTCTGTGTGTATTTAAGTGATTCTATCAGTTTTTAAGTTATTTTTGTGAGAACAGAATATTTCTAATGCATTTATTAGTGAGAAAAATGAGATGGGGAAGAGTATAGAAGTACCCCAATTGATATTGTGTTAAAACATGTCTTGAGGGAATATAAGGAATATCATCCTGTTGGGGTCTTCCTAAGCAATGTATACCAAGACAGTGTTACAGTGAAACTATGTACTCATCTTCAGTGGATACTTTCAGAACAAGATTATATACATATGAGGCATCATTAGGAAGTGGGATTTGTGCTGATATAAAAGAACTAAGTGTCACCAAGCAAGACATATCAACTCTGGATGGTGTAGTGCTTACTACAATCATAGTAAATATGTTCTCATTGGAATTAGTTTAGGATTATATAACTTGTTTCTTGGTGATTTTATTTTTCACTTAAGATTTTATTTTTAACTTAAAAAACACCCATTTACCAGAGACCAGAAAGTATGGCATCGGCATTGTACCATCAGGTTTGAGATCTTAATTCAGAATAATAAAAATACACACAGATAAGCAATAGGTTTTTTATATAAACATATATATTATTGGATGACTGGGTCTACTTCTGTATTACAGGTGTATTTTGCCATCTTTACTGCAGTCGTCATAAATTTCAAAGTTTAGTGGTATTTGGTGTTAAGGGATACCAGCAATTTCCCAAATCATACAAATATTGCCATACTAGGCCAAATTTTGTATTTCCCAGCCATAGTTCTTTCTGAACCAAAGGTAGCCAGATTAAAGACTTTCTCTCTATTGTTCCATTTTATACATTTGCAGAGATTCATTCTTCTTAGTTTATGTTTCAAAACAAAATTTTCTCTGCAAGATGTTTCACTTATATATTGGTTGAGTGGCCAAGATCAAGGCTTTGGCCAAGTCCAGAGCTATGTATTTTCACTCCTGTCAGTACAATAGTAGGTGTTGATAATAATGGTAATATGGCTAGGAAGACTGCAAAAATAGGTGTGCTAAAACCAGTAATGTTGTCTTGATAGTTTTTCTAAAAAGCAGTTGTTTGTGTGGTTATGCATAGTCTAGCCATTGTAAATGCTTAAACTCTGTAATTAATAGCAATATGAAAATTTCCCTTCCTATTTATTTCAGGGGAGAATTGAGTAACAACAGTGGAGATTTGTTTGAAAATGGCATGAGGTCTTTAAAAAGATTACTTCCTCTATATGACACTGGGTGGGGCTCCTTGTATGACCTACGTCATTTCACGACTCATGTAGCTCCCAACAGGGCACGCTGGGACTATCACACTACCCACATCACTCAGCTTCTTCTGCTGGCATCAATTGATACAGATCCAGTAATATCATCCACTGCTCAGCGTTGGAAGGATTATATGAATGGCCATAGAGCTAAACATAACTAAGCATTCCCAGTGTGTATAAAATGTTGAGATTACCAAGGTTGTGGTTTTGTGTACTATCAGTAGAATTACCTCATTGACTATGAATAGTTGATGGACCCTTTGGAAATATGACACTAAGAGAAATGGCAAGCATAGTGTTTACACTGTTTTGAAGTAATGTAATGTTAGGAAGACTCACACAAAGTTTAATTTTGTGTGAGATTTGTTTTTTGCCAAAGAATATTGAATGTGGAATTTTTGGAATGCAGAAAAAGAAATGATAAAACGGAGGTAGAATATGTACTGCATTTGCTTGCAAACAAGTATTATTACATGGGACACTTTTCCGATAAAAGATCATAAAAGCTAGATACAACTTTTGCATATCATTAGCTGTAATGCAGTGGATGTTTTAAAACTATGTAAGTGTCTGTTGTTTGCTGGATACAGTAAATCCAATATATATATATATATATATATATATATATATATATATATATATATATATAATATA
>JAYMFT010288211.1:0-10396 GCA_038088735.1 Panulirus argus | reverse complement strand
ATATTCCTTTCTTTCATATTTGATCCCGTTTCCCGTGTTGGCGAGGTAGCGCCAGGATCAGAAGAAGAAAAGTCGCATCCCCTCACATCCAAGCTCTATGTCATGTGTAATGCACCGAAACCACAGCTTCCTATCAATAACTAGGCCTCACAGACCTTTCCACAGTTTACCCCGGACGCTTTACATACTCTGGTTCAGTCCGTTGACAGCAAGTCGAACCCTGTATACAACATCGTTCCAATTCATTCTATCCTGTGCACGCCTTTCACCCTCCTGCATGTTCAAGTCCCGAGCGCTCAAAATCTTTTTCCCTCCATCCTTTCATCTCCAATTTGGTCTCCCTTGTCTCCTTGTTCACTCCATTTCTGACACATATATCGTCTTTGTCAACCTTTCGTTATTCATTCTCTATAGGTCAAAACCATTTTAGCACACCCTCTGCAGCTCTCTCAGTTACACTCTTTTTATTAGTATACATCTCCCGTTCCCTTTTATCACTTTCTCGACAAACCACCTCACACCACATACTTTCCTGAAACATTTCATTTCCAAAACAACTACCCTTCTCCGCACTTCTGTTCTATAACCAATTCTTGGCATCCATATACTTATGGTGGCACTACTATGCCTTCTAACATACCCATTTTTGCCCTCCTACATAACGATCTCTCTTTCAACACATTCTTCAGTGCTCCAAGAACCTTTACCCCCACACCCTCCCTACGACTAACCTCAGCTTCCATGGTTCCATTAGCCAAGTCCACTCCTAGGTATTTAAAACTCTTCATTTCCTCCAATTTTTTTTCTACTCAAAATGACACACTAACTAACCTGTCCCTCAACCCTGCTGAACCTAATAACCTTGCTCTTATTCACATCCACTATCAACTTCTTCCTTTCACACACCCTTTTAAACTAATTCGCCAACTTCTGCAGTTTCACACTTGAATCTACCACTAGCGTTGTATCATCAGGAAACAACAACTGACTCACTTCTCAGGCCCTCGCATCTTCTACAGAGTGCATACTCGCCCCTCTCTCCAAAGCTCTCATGTTTACTTCCTTTAACCGAATCAAACAACCGTGGTGACATCATACACCTCTGCCGCGGGCACACGTTCTCTTGGAACAAGTCACTTTCCTCTCTTCTTATCCGTACACATGCCTTACACCCTTGAAAAAAACTCTCACTTCTAGCAGCCTTCCTCCCACACAGTATATCATTGTCCTTCCACAAGGTATTTCTATCAACCCTACCATATGCCATCTCCAGATCCATAAATGCCACGTACGAATCCATTCATTTATCTAAGTATATTTCTCCCACACATTCTCTACCACTTCTGAAACCACACTGTTCCTCCCCAGTCTGATACTCTGTACATGCCTTCACTCTTTCAATCAATACCATCACATAAAACGTACCAGGTACACTCAACAAACTTATACCTCTGTAGTCTGAACACTCATTTCTATCCCCCTTGCCTCTATACAATGGCACTATACATACAATCAGCCAAACATTGGGCACCATACCATGATCCATATAAACAAAGAAAATCCTAACCAACCATTCAACAACACAGTCACCCCCTTTCTTAATTAATTCAACGGTAATATCATCCACTCCAGCCGTCTTGCCACATTCATCTTATGCAAGGCTTTCACCACCTCTTCTGTTTTCACCAAACTGTTCTCCCTGACTCTCTCACTTCGCACACATCTCCTCATCACTCAATAACTACCTGTTATCACTTCACCTTTTACCCCTTCACCATTGTTCCTATTTTTTCTCTTGTATTTCGCACATGTCTAGGTTGTAGGTGAATTTATAAAAGAAATGCGTCTAGGATGAACGTAAAATTGAGAAGACAGACGTTACAGATGAAGGTAAACTATTTAGAGATGGATATATATTGGGGAAAAGTAAACTAATCAAGCTGGATATGTCCGCTAAAGGTAAACTCACCGAAGATGAACGTATTGGATAAAAGTAAACTATTTAAAGCTGGACGTGTTGGATAAAAGTAACTAAATCGAAAAAGATGTCTTGGATGAAGGTAAACTAAAGCTGTTATATCCTTTCTTGGATAATGTTACGTGAGTGACGTCACGCAACAAATGAATGTGGATCAGTGCTTTCGAGTGTTGGTTGACCTTTCTATTGTGTTACATAGCTCTTGTTCTTCACTTACCCATTTGGTTAAAAGCTGCTGCTGTGCTATTCCATGGTGGAAGAAAAAAATCTCCCTCTTATTCTATCGAAAATGTTACAGTCTCTCAGTTGGCAGGGATGCTTTCCCAAAATTCCAGCTTGTTTTAACGTTTTATGAAATTTAAATCGTGTCGGATGACTTTATATTTCATTACCTTCTGAAGATGGCCGCCATAGAGCGCTCTGCTCTCCTTGAGGAAGGTATGGAGGACAAAAAGAAACACCTTAATTCACCAACTTGCACCTAACACAGCCTAAAGTTAGAGGAAGTCCGGAGCCGGGTGCTTGATTGACTTGAGTAAGGCTAAGTTAGGTTGGGTCACGTAAGTTTGGTTTGTTAAGATAGGCTTGTTATGCTAAGTTAGTTACGTTAGGTTCCACTGGTAAGGTCAAGTTTGTTTTGATTAAGACTTTAGCTCAGGATTTCCCGTATATACGTTTTTCATGATTTACAATTAGCAAATCTTTCCACTGAACTCCAAAGTTATCATTGTTCTTCTTATCCCTCCACTATGGAAAGAGACGTCCAAAGTGGATTCAGTCCTGTTAGACCCCTGCCAGTGTTAACCGCTCGCACCTACTGTGTCATCTTACTGAAGATATTCTTAACATGAATCAGAGTATTCATCTGGATGTGCTGGAACTAACTACAACGATGAGCTAGACGAAGTATTTCCATGGTAAAGATAAATGGTTTATAAGTAAGTTGGCCGTGGGGTTGTTTTGTAATGCTAACGAAGCATATTCAGAGCTAAGTTAGGAGAGAAAGAAATTTTGGTTCCAGATTGTTATGGGTGAAAGTTAACTTTAGAAATACGAAGGATTTCAGACAGCAACAGACTATTGGTTTCTTTCGTGGTTGTTTGTGGCAGTAGGAGATATCAGTGTGGTAAAAGTTGGAAGTTTCAAAACAGTATGGGTTACTGTAGCAAGTTTTCCTTCTTACAATGGAAAGATTACGAAGAGAAAGTTTTGCTGGTTCTATCTACACATGAACTTCGGTTTCAGCGGCTTTTGATCTTTGAACGGTTATTAAAGCAGAATCCATGCATGTTATGCACACTTAAGTGCAAAGCGTTTAACGACGAGGTAAACGAATTTTTAAGTCTGGAGGTTCCTATGCACACAGATGCTTAGACTAGTGTTAATGGCTCATGGGAACATTAACAGAAATGGAGAAACATGGCGCTGTCATTATTTCTTAATCTCTTGAGGAGAACTGAACCCTGATCATGGCGGTGTGATCCCTGTCTGCGACTTTACGTTACGACCACTGAGAATCATGGCCTGGACTTGAGAAACATCTGTCAGTAACGTTTGTATTTTGCACTTGTCAATCACACTTGGACTGTCACTGTGGTTCTGTTGGTCAAAACACACAGTTAGACTGGGGAGGGATCTGAGTTGTTAAGTCAAGGTATCCTGTGCCCTGTGCAGCACACAGAGAATGACAGCCACCTGCTGTACAGCTGCAAAAGAAAGGCGGACTGACGGGAAGTTGATAAGAACTGGAAGCTAAGGACAGGCAAGAAAGCATAAGATATGATTAGGTGGAAGTGAGGATAAAGTTGTGGAAGCGTAGGGATACAGTGATTCGAGAATAAGACAGCCAATCTGTAAAAAAAAAAAAAAAAGTGATAAAAAAGAACTGTGAAAGAGTACGGTGGAATGTGAATGGGAAAGGGGGAGAGAAAAAAGACTGTACCTTTTCAATATGCAGAAGGTCACTACAGTGGAACGTAACCAGTGTGATCAGCTTTACTTGGAAGCCCAAAAGAATCAGACGTAATGAAAAATAACAATAAACACAATAAAAAGGATACAATAAATAGGATGGAATATGTATCGAGTATTCAGCAGGATGAAAAGATTGCTATGGTGCAGAAATATTATTCTAAAAGATCAGAAATGATATAGACCAGACGATATACGACAAAAGCTACAATCTTCTTGCTGAGGTAAACAATATCTGGGAAATGTTGGTAGGAAACATTACATTATTATTATTGCTCGTACAAGCGAGAGCAAAGATCTTGCTCATGCGGAGGGAGCAATATCAGCTTCAGGGAGTGAAGGAAAAAGAGCAATATCATTATGTGAGAAAGGTGATCAAGCAACAAACACGCAACACAGAAGCTTTAATATAACAAGACTGTTTTAGTGTGGGGCGCCAGAAATATGCTAAATGCTTGGAGGAATATGCTTTAGTGCCATTTATCTACCGGGGCTAAAGAGGGCTATGTAACGAGAGTCTGGATGAATGTGGTGACACTGAACACAATAAGACGTAATCAAGATGAAAGGAGGAGCCATGATGAAGTTGCTTCGTTAGTAAGGCCTGTGTAATTACCTGGCTGTACTGTACGGGGAGGGAATATTATGGTCGCAGTGCCCCAACTCTTGAACATGCTCTTCTACTATACAACTTATCGAATTTATGTATGTCTGCAGTAGCCAAGTCCTCAGTCATTTTATTCCATTCATCGTCACTTTTATACCATAAGAGTACTTCTTCACGTCTGACTTACGTCTTTTGCTTAATCTCGTGTTATGTCCTGTTGTTCCTCTATCCCTACATCGATCTGTTTTGAAAACTTAACCTCTCACTCTTATCTCTTCGAAGGCAGGCAGATTTAAAGTCTCCAGCCTTTCTATTAACTTAGCTCCCTTGGTTCGTTGCGCTTCTTTAGGTGCGGTAACTAAACTGGAGAAGCATGTTCTAGTTTTGGTCTTATGTAGGATATAAACGGCTTGCTTAATACCCCTTACCAATATACTTGAAAGCTATTCTGATATTTGCCAGCAGACGGTCTCTCCCCTTAACTATTCTCCTAATGAGGGACTCTGGCGACAGGCTAAGGAAGAGAACATGTCCGAAGTCCTTCTCACACATACAGTTCTGAAGCTCATTTCCTACTAGATACTAATCAAGCTTAGGCCTTCTCTCACATTGCCCCATCCTACTTACCTTACATTTGCTCGGGCTGAATTTCATCAACCATGTATCAGACCATCTTTGTAGTCCGCTTAGGTCCCCGTGCAAGTTGATTCAATCCTGCTCTCTTTTCAGTTTCCTCATGACCTCTGCATCATCTGCAAACATATCCAGGTAGAAGTCCATACCTTCAGGCAAGTCATATACACAGGTCAAGAAAAGTCATAGTTCCGGAAAAGATCCTTATGGCACTCGGACAGTGATCTCGACCCATTTGGAGAAGGCTCCTCTGTTCCCTTCCACCGAGATAATCTAACCATTCAGGGAGACTCTCCCTTATTCCTGCCTGATGATCCAGCTTCCTCCCATGCGGCATAGTGTCAAATGCTTTCTGGCGATCCAGATACAAATAACCCAACCAGCCTTCCATTTCGTCTACGACAGAGTTCACCTCTTGCAGAAGTCTAAGAGATTTGTTACACATGACTTGCCTTAAAACTCTGCTCTTTCTCACTTGGGTAATCTGTGTGTGTGTTTGTGTGTGTGTGTGTGTGTGTGTGAATGTGATTATCTATTTTCACTGTACGGGGAAGGGGTGAGGATCAATCTCCTTAATTATCTCTACTATCATAACTCTGCTTGTTCCATTTATGTACTCTTACACTAGAGAAGTTCTTGTCTGTATCTTATTTAATAAAGTCCCTTGCTTAATTTCATGTTATGGCCAGCGGGTGTTCCATCCCTGCATCGCTCGAAGAACTGCTCACTATCTTCATCAGTCTAATAGATTAAAGAAATCACATCTCACTCTTCTCACTTCCATGGAGGGCTCAAACCTTTCCCTGTAACTCACCTCTCTTGATTCAGGTACCATCTTTGTTGCTCTCTTCTGGACTTTCTCCGTTAGTTCTTTGCGCTTCTTCAAGTGCGGTGACCAAATCTGAGACTCAATTGCGAGTTTCTTCCTGCTGTAGGGTGTGAATAGACTTGATGAATATTGCCATACTCATATACTAGAACGCTTTTCTGTTTGCCAGTTTTCCAGTTTGTTTCCTTTAATGTTCTCCTCAGGTCGGACTTGGGCAAGTTTACGAATGATGTCAATCCCCAAGTTCCTATTACACAGAAATTCCTGTAGCTTGTGTCCTGCAACATAATAATCATATAGAGGCCTTCTTTCAGTGTGTCTCAACCTCTTTACTGTACATTTATTCGCCCTGAATTTCATCAACCATGTAAGAAACCAATTTTGGGGGTTTGTCTTGGTTCCCTTGTAGGTTGATGCAATCGTTCTTGCTTTGTACTTCCCTTATCATTTTGGCATCATATACAAACATGGACACGTAGGAGTCCACTCCTCCTGGTAAGTCATTCACATAGATCAAGACGAACAATGATCCCAAAAGCAGAACTCTGCGGTACTCCACTTGTCACCTCAACTCATTTCGAGAAAGCTCCCCTGCCATACGTCCCTCCCGCTATGATAATCTATCCATCGGTGGAGTCACCTCCTTCTTCCTGGCTGAAGATGCAGCTTTATTTAAGAGCCACTTATGTGGTAAAGTATCAGGTTCTTTCTGGCAGCCCAGGTACAGACAGTGCATCGAGCCCTTTCTTAGTCTAAAGCAGAGATCACTCTCTCGTATGAATCAAGCGGTTCGTTACACATGACCTCTTTTCCTTGAAACCATTCTGTCTCTCTCTTACGTAGTTCTTCTCTGCGAGAAGTCATCCATTTGCTTTCTGATCTTTTCTGGTACATTACAGACCATGGTCGTCAGGGAGACTGATCTGTAGTTCAGTGCATCCTTTCAATGACGTTTGCCCTCTTCCACCCTATTGGCACTTCATCTTTTCCTAGCAGAATCGTGAACAATTCGAGTGAGGCAAGTGCACCTGCACACATCCCGAGCACGTTTTTTTTTTCTTTTATGTTGAAGGCTCCAGTCACGGACAAAAGTCCACATCAAGGCCGGGCCCGAATTGAAATATGGAGAGAATTAAGAAACAGGGAAAAAAAAAAAAGACAGGGAAAGTATTTACGAATTTTTGAGAAAATGAAAGACCTGTCTTTGAAATGAGCCAAGCCATAGTTATTAGGAAAGACATGAGAAGGTAGAGAGTTCCAAAGCTTCGATGTATAGGGAAAGAAGCAGGAATTAAGATAGCCCACACCTGAGTTGCCGATGGCCACACAATAATCATATGACGCAGCAGCTTGCCGAGTATTGCGTGGTCTAGCTAGTGGTGAATCATCCTAAATGTGAGAGCAGTACTCACATATGGAGATAGTTCAAGACCATGAAACTTATCTGGGTGAAGACCTTCTAGTGTTCTGTTTATGTCCCCTTTAGATATTTCAATGATCTCCAAGACTTCCTCCCTATTCCATCTCACTGGTGTTGGGGATACAATGTTTTCCGCCGCGAAAACACTTACGAGCATGTCTTTCACTTCCACGTACATTTCTCTATATTCTTTTAAAAGGCTTCCCTCCGAATCCCTTGACCTTGTAAGTTAATTCTTAAATGATAGTTCACTCCTGATAAATTTGTGGAAAGGTTATGAATTTTGTCTTGTCCGCAATATTCTCTTCAAAGTTTCTTTTTTCATCCTATCTCGCCCTTCTTTAGTCGTTTCTTGTTCTATTCCTTGCAGATGCTTCCTGGCTGGGAAGCTGCCTCTATCTTCATCACAGCAAAAACACAACTCATTAGCTTTCTGAGGAGTGTTATCGAATATCCCTCCTGTTTTACCATTCGCTCTGTATGCGAGGGTAACAGTACCCATTGTCCTACTCTTTCCTCGTAAATATCACAGAACTTTTAACCTGGTTCCTGGCGACCTTATTCAGTTTCCCAATCCATGTTATTGTAGAAATGATTGAGTTCTGTATATCTCCTCTTAGAGTCAGGTTTCATTGATGTTCATTTTATGCCCTCATTTACTCATCATCAAATTTCAACATTACATCATTACGTACATGCCTCGACTAATGTTGAGATTAGCACTGAAGCTGTGTTTGATAACGCTAGATTCTGTGATAATTTCTATCCTCAGTTGAAAGACAAGATACAATTTTCTGAGCGCTGTCCCACTCAATAGGTTGGTCGAAGTCTTGTATATGCTGAAACAGGACTAGGCTCTTGCTTAACACAAACACTGTACTAATGCTGATTTATTCTTGAATTCAAGGTGCACGGTCATATTAATCTATTCAAATCTAGCGTTTTTAGAAAACCTACAAATGTGTTTTCATATATACACTTTTACTCAGACCATCAGGATAAAGTAAAACAAACTGTATTCACGTCATTGTTTCTTCGTGCGTACCGCATGTGCGGTCCAGAATTTCTAAAGTGTGAAAACAGCAAAGTTTATGAAACTGCATCGTCCCTAAAGTACCCTAAGACCTTTATTGACAGAGAGATGCTTTTTGATTCAACAGCCAACGAACCTTATAGCACTAAACTCCTCCCGGTAATACCGTAATCACAACTTCCTCGGATTCCACCAAGGAATATTGCATTTAAGGACAGCGATGCAGAAGGAAACTCGCTTAAAAAAACTCGCCTGAAAATTCAAATCGTTGTATTTACCAAATACCATGCAAAGAATACAAAAAAATTTTCTTGGTACAAAGTGGAAAAGAACTCAGTTTACGAATAAAGCATTATCAGTATAGTTGTTGTGTTGGGCAAGAATTCCGTGTTCTGTTTCATCATATTCCAGACTTTGGGCACCCTAGTGATTGGAACAACATTAAGAAAATTGTATCTTGTCATTCTGCTGTAGATAGAAAATCAAAGAAAATAGCATAAATAAAGACAAAATCAACAATAATCTCAACATTAGGCATGTACAAATTGCAAGCATGTACGGGTTTATGAGGTAAATCATAAGGTTACACTTGCCATTTTGATTACCCGACACTTGTTTGTGGTCAAACGACACAAAGATGTGGTCATCCGACCCTAATCTTTGGTGATCCGACTCCAGTTTGTAGTCATCACATTTCTTACTTAACCTCCCCGCCTGACCCTTCTCTGAGATCGTATACCTTACATGTCATGAATAATGCGCGAAAAGACAAGAGAACAAATGGGAACATCGGTGAAGGGGGCAGAAGGGGGAAGTGATAATAGGTAGTCATGAAGTGAGGAGGAGATGGAGTGAGTATTTTCAAGGAGTGTTAAATGTGTTAGATGACTGAGTAGCAGATGTAGGGTGTTTTGGTCGGTGTGGTATGCGAATTGAGAGAGTTAAGGAGAGTGGTTTGGTAATAAAAGAAGAGGTGATGAAAACCTTGAGGAAGATGAAATGTGGCAAGGCCGTGGGAGTGGATGGTATTGCAGTTGAATTTATCGAGAAAGGGGGTGACTGTGTTGTTGATTGGTTGGTAAGCATTTGGTAGGGATTTGTATGTGGTATTTATGGATCTGGAGAAGGAATAAATAAGGGTGATAGAGATGCTTTGTGGAAGGTATTAAGAATATATGGTGTGGGAGGTAAGCTGTTAGAAGCAGTGAGAAGTTTTTTATCAAGGCTGCAAGGTATGTGTAGGAGTAGGAAGAGAGGAGAGTGAATGGTTCTCAGTGAAGGTCGGTCTGCGGCAAGGGTGTGTGATGTCCCCATGGTTGTTTAATTTGGACAGAGGGGCGGGTATGCAGTTTGTTCGGGATGAAAGTGCCTGGGAAGTGAGTCAGCTGTTGTTCACAGATGATACAGCACTGATGGCTGATTTGAGTGAGAAACTGCAAAAGTTAGTGACTGAGTTTGGAAGAATCTGTGTATATGAATAAAAGCACGGTTACTAGATTCAACACGGTTAAGGGTCAAGTTAGTTGGAGGAAGCGAAGTGTTTCCGATGTCTGGAAATGGACTTGGCAGCGCATGGAACCATGGAAGCGAAACTGAGTCATAGGGTTCGAGGAATGAGCTGCAGGGTAAATGTGTTGGAAATGAAATGTTTGAGGACAATAAGTGGTGTGAGGTGCTTTGATCGAGTAAGTAATGTAAGGGTAAGAGAGATGTGTAGAGATAGAATGAATGTGGCTGAGAGAGCAGAAGAGGGATTGATGAACTGGTATGGACATATGAAGAGAATGAGTGAAGAAAGGTTGACAAAGAAGATATATGTGTCAGAGGTGGAGGGAACAAGTAGAACCAGGAGACCAAATTGGAGATGGAAGGATGGAGTAAAAGGGATTTTGAGCGGTCGGGGCCTGAACATGCAGGAGGGTGAA
>JAYMFT010288200.1:0-10396 GCA_038088735.1 Panulirus argus | reverse complement strand
TATAATTCTGAAGCATAATCTAAGTTACAGCAATGCCAAACTTTCATCTATCTCCGACACAGGAGCCACGGTGACGTAGAGTGGTGCCCCAGGCAACGAGTTGACTCCGCAAAAGAAATATCAATCCTGGAGAAGCCACAGTCGTCAGGAGGAGAGAGGGAACGAGGATAACCACAGAGGTAGTGGGATCATAACGACCCAAGACGTCCCGACCAGATCCTTTAATGAGAAAAGAAGGAAATTAAACAGAGGTTGTGTTTGAAGCCTTCACCACCTCAACACCCCCGTGCTCGTCTCGCACCAGTGCACTACGAGAGGAAGCGGAGGACCTGTCACCAGCCTAGTACCTGGCGCGTGTTGGGGAGGACGTGGCAGCGACGACGACGTCGTGGGGAGAAACTTTTGTGTAGGACGTGGTAGGAAGGACGTGGTGGCCAAGACACAGGTGCCATGAAGACATCTCGGGTGGTGGTCATGGCCATTGTTTCCCTCGTGTGGCATGTATCAGGTGAGACACCAGTGGCATGGTGGCATGTTTCAGGTAAGACACCAGTGCGTTGGTGGCATGTCTTAGGTGAGAGACTAGTGACATGGTGGCATGTATCCGGTGAGACACCAGTGACATGGTGGCTTGTATCAGATGGTGACATGGTGGCATGTATAAGATGAGAAACAAGTAACATTGTGGCATGTATCAGGTGAGACGCCAGTGACATTGTGGAATATTTCAGATGAGACACCATTGACATGGTGGCATGTATCAGGTGAGACACCAGTGACACGGTGGCATGTTTCAGGTGAGACACTATTGACATGGTGGCATGTATCAGGAGAGACGCAAGTAACATGGTGGCATGTATCAGGTGAGACAGTAGTGATATGGTGGCATGTGTCAGGTAGGTCACCAGTGACATTGTGGCATGTATCAAGTGAGACACTAGTGACATGGTGGCATTTATCAGGTGAAACAGTAGTGAAGTAGTAGCATTTATCAGATAAAACACAAATGACATGGTGGCATGTATCAGGTAAGTCACCAGTGACGGAGTGGCATGTATCAGATGAGACACAAGTGACATGGTGGCATGTATCAGGTGAGACACCAGTGACATGGTGGCATGTATCGGGTGAGACACTAGCGATATGGCGGCATGTTTCAGGTAAGACACCAGTGACATGGTGGAATGTATTAGGTGAAACACCAGTGGCATGGTAGCATGTAAGACACTTGTGACATTGTGGTTAACATTACGTATGTATGGATCCATTTAATTTCATAGTACCTTCTTTTTCTGATCGTGTATCTAGTCGACTAGTACGTATTCAGCTCTCAGTTCTATTGCAAGAAGCTAAGATTTCAAAATCAAGATGGCACCCACTGCTGCTACTTCGTAGTAGCGAGTGACAGGCAACCACCGACCAGGGAGGTACTACCGCCTGGGCGTCGTGAGGGATAATGGCGTTGGCGGTTACGGTGTGAGCCAGCACCGCGGCGTTTGTTACGTACCCACTTCAGGCTCAGATAGCTATTCAGCGCAATGAACCAACACTGCAGCGTCTGTTAAGTACTCCTTTCAGGCCCTAGTCCTTAGCTTTTTTTTTTCTTCTTGCGTAATCTACATGTGGGTTGCTGGCATTCAGTCTTAGTCCCACACCTTCTTTCTCTCATACAAAACATTTGACAGCACATGACATAAACAAATGTCTATATTTTCTTTCTCTATTTATCCAGCTTTTCAGTCTTTGATTATTCATGACACCACAACCATCTGTTAGTTCTCAGGCACCGATCAGGAGCGGCGCCACCGGCCGAGAGGGGGTAGGACGGATCCCAGGGCCCACTTGACCGGCTGGGATCCACCCTACTTCCAAAGCTTGCCAGGTCTCTTTTTTACCCCTAGCCTTTTTTTTTTTTTTTTTTATTGGTCTGGAGAAAGCATGTGATATGATTGATTGAGAAGCTTTGTAGAAGGTCTGATGAATATAGGATGTGGGAAGAAAGCTGCTAAAAGAAGTGAAGGGTTCTAAGGAAGAGAGTATGACGTGTGGACCAGTAGGTACAAAGGAGGGTGAGTGTTTCCAGGTGAAGGTGGGTCTGTGGCAGGGATGTGTGGTACCACCATACTTATGGAAGATGCACTGAAAGAAGGAAATGCGAGGATTTGGGTAAAGGGTAGTTCTCCATTCTGTCGGACGGGGCTTTAGAGGTGGGTCGTTTACTGTTTTCTGATGACACGGCACTGGTAGCAGATTCGTGTAAAAAGCGGCATAAGTTGGTTTATGAAGTTGGGAGAGTGTATGGAGGAGAAAGGTGCGAGTAAATATGAACAGAAACGAGGTTATTAGGTCCAGAGATGCAATGAGACCGGCTAGAATGGAGAAAACTTGGAGGAAATGAAACGTTTTAGGCACCTCGGAGTGGCAGCGAATGGAACCATGGGAGTTGAATGAGTCATAGGGTGGATAAGGGGGCGACGGTCCTGGGGGCGTTGAGGAGTGTGTGGAAAGATTGGTAACTATTTCGAAAGGCAAAAATACGAAAGCCTGAAGGTATATTAGTTCTGACGGTGTTGTATGGATGCGAGGCATGGAGAATAAATGTGAATAATACTGAAGTGAGTGAATATGTTGGAAATGAAAGGTTTAAGGACAATATGTGAGGAGAGTTGATAAAGTAAGAAATGATAGTGTAAATATGAAGTGTGGTAATAAGGAGAGTATAGATTAGAGAGTTGAAGTGGTGAAATGGTTGGAACATATGGAGAGAATGAGTGAGGAAATGTTGACAAAAAGGATGCGTCAGAAGTGGAGGGAACAAGGATAATGAGAACCCAAACTGCCGATGGAAGGATGGAGTGAAAAAGGTTTTGAGTGTTCAGAGCCTGAACATGAAGAGAGGCGTAAGGTGTGCACGACAAAGAATTAATCGGAGTGATGCGGTTTCAGTGCATTATACATGGCAGCTCGTGTATGGATGTAAGCGGATGTGGCCTTTCTTCGTCTGCTTCATGGCTCTAACACGCTGAAGCAGGAGCGGCGATCTGGTGCGGGGAAGAAGAAAAAAATGTATATGTTATCTATTTATTTTCCTTCGTGCATTTGTGCTGTTTCTTATGGTGGGGAGGGGTTGCGTTGGGAACGACTGACGGCGAGCAAGCATGAATATATATCAAGGCCAGGCCCTGATTGAAATATAGAAAAATTAAGAAAAGGGGGGATGGGGGGGAAAGATAGGGGAAAGTATTTACGAATTTTTGAGAAAGTGAAGAACATGTCTTTTGAAATGAGCCAGGTCATAGTTATTGGGAAAGACATGAGAAGGTAGAGAGTCCTGTACGTAAAATAATTACAAATAGGTAAAATATTTTACAATGTGCAGGCGGTAATAACTAAAACTTCAGTGAGGGCTGGAGAGTGGAGTAAGCATGGACCCTGAGTGAAGTGCACCAAATTCCTGCCAGCAGGATAGTCTTGCAGTAACCAACATTGTGTGTGGACCTGTGCTACTTGTGCAATTTAGGTATACCTGCTAAAGAAATTTTCCTGCAACCTGCTGCATTTGTGCTGTAAATATGGCATCCAAACATCAAGCAACATCTTCTCCTACCCTAGAACCAACAGTTGAATGGAAGAGAACCTTTCTGACTTTAGAAATAAAACTAGAAATCTCATGAAGTGCTGATGCTGGTGAAGGAACATCAGCGTAGTAGAAAAAGTGCCAAAACTTCAGAGAGGGATGACTGGTGGAGTAAGCAGAGGTCTGCAGTGGAGCATGCCACATTCCCACCAGTTGGTCAGTTTCACAGTTACCACCATTGTGTGCGGATCTGTGCTACTTGCGTGATTTGGATATACCTGCTAATGTGATTTTCCTGCAACCCACTGTGTTCTATCTAACCATATCTCTGATGCCTGTTCTCAACAAAGGGGTGGCCATGGCATCAGAATTTCCATAACAAGTGAACTCCAGTACTGCTTCTTAGATGTGTCTGTGTTTATTAATATGGCATCCAAAGATCCAACATCTCCTACCCCAGAACCAGCAGTTAAATGGAAAAGAACCTAACTGACCCAAGAAACAATGCTAGAAATCTTGCAATGTGCTGATGCTGGTAAGGAAGCATAAGCACTTGGTCATGCATACAACCTAAGTGATTCTACAATCTGCATCATATAGAAGAATGCAGAGAATATTTGAAGTGCCGTGGTCCACTCTAATCCACTATCTGCCAAGGTAAACACAAGGGTTAGAAATCCACTTATGGCAAAGATGGAGAAAATGCTCTCTTTATACATAAAGTATGAGACATGAAGAAAAGCAGCCTTAGTAGCCTTCAGTTCAGGTCTAAATCTCTGAATACTAATGAGTGTTTATGTAAAGAAGACAATGTAGCTGAGCCATAGCCATTTCAAACAAGTAAAGGATGGTTAGATGAGTTTATTCATTGCTATATAATGAATATGATGAAGGTTAAGAGAGAATTCACCAGTGCTAACCACAAAGCTATTGCGCACATCCCATTCTGCTGTTTACTGGTTTGCTGTATGTGACTTCTCCTTGTGCAAAGTTTTCGCAGAACATCTATATCTATATCTCTGATGCCTGTTCCCTCCTAGAACTCCCTCAATGGGATGGTCACAGCAACAGAATCTCCATAACACAATAAACTTCAGTGCCGTGTCTTAGCCTTTAATGCCCTACCCTTAACAGCCCACAAGCAAAGCACAGCTCTAATGCACATTTGTGTTTCTCCTTATCATTACCTAATGATCCTATTGACCACTTCCACCTAATATGTCCACTTAATGTTCCAAACTACTATTTCTAACTAATGTTTCAACCTAATGCTAATAGCAGAACACATTGCCACATAAAACAAGGGATGGGCAATTTCTGAATTATCTAATATATATTAAAAAAAAATTAATCTGAAATGGCCTATTCCCCATGCTTCTCAGATAACAGAGGTTTAACTGCAGTATGGGAGGGACACAGTGAAAGAAGACCTCGATATGATTACTATCAAACAGGAAATAAGCTGCGTGGACTTGGGAGCAAACATTGTCCCTAAGGAGCCAGACTGTCCACTGGCAAATGATAGCATAACATTCAAATCAGTACATGATTAAGAAAATATTCAGCAAGCTGTCCATATCCTACATCATGCTTCTCAAGTTTGGTCACTGTGCTTAAATCACAAAGACCTAATAGAGAATGTCTAGTGAAGAGCAACAAAGAAGTTACAAAAATTAAGACAGCTGAGCTACAAGAAAGGTCTGTCTATCAATCTATATCTCTGATGCCTGTTCCTTTTGGGAATTCCCTCAAGGGAGTGGCTATGGCAAAAGAGTCTCCATAACAGATGAACTCCCATGCCGTTTCTTAGTCTTTAGTGCCTCACCCTAAACAGGCCACTGGCAAAGGGCAACTCTAGCACAGTGTTTTATGAAGTTCCTACCAAATGTTTTCATCAACTAATATTACCTAATGTGTCTAATTAATGTTCCTCCTTAATGTTCCAACCAACTACTTCTACCTAATGCTCCCAGCCAATGAACATACCAACTCCCTCTCCACCCAGTGCTTCCCATTCAACATTCCTGCCTACTACTTCTATTGCTCTTACAAGAAAGGTCTGAGAACTTATTTCTGTCCACCATGTTGGAAAAGAGGAGAATGAGTGGTTCCAGGTGAAGGTCAGTCTGTAGCAGAAGTGTGCTGTCACCATGGCTGTTTAATTTGTTTATGGAAGGGGTGGTGAGGGTGGTTAATGCAAGGGTCTTAGAGAGGGGGCAAGAGGAGTGAGGGAGGCCTGGGAAGTGAGTCTGTTATTGTTTGTTGATGACACATCACCAGTAGTAAATTTGAGTGAGACACCGCATTTGTTGGTGGCTGAGTTTGGAAACTGTGCAAAAGGGGATGTTGAGAGTAAATGTCAATAAAAATAAAGATGTTATGTTATCGGCTAAGGTGAGTTAGCCACCGATAGTAAATGTCCAAGCTTTAGCCCAGATAGGTGCCTCCCGATCATAAAAAGATCTAAGACCTTTTATGGGTATGGCTGGATACTACAGAATGTTCACTGTTAACTTTGCCACAATTGCAGCTCCCCTCACAGATCTATTGAAGAATGATGTATAATATGTTAGGAATGAGCAATGTGAGACAGCCTTAAATCAGTTTATAGCCATACTTTTTAATAGTCCTATTTTGCAGGCTCCTGATTTTAACAAACCATTTAAATTAGCTGTAGATGCCAGTAATGTAGGAGCTGGTGCTGTCCTCTTGCGGGAGGATGAAGAGAAGATTCACCATCCAGCGAACTAATTTAGTAAGAAATCTATTTACGCTCAAAAGAACTATGCCACAATTGAAAAGAAACATTTGTCTTTGATATTTGCATTTCAGTACTTTCATGTATATCTATGCCCTTCAGGTAATCCCATCACTGTGTATACTGACCACCACTCCCTTAAATATGTCAAAAAGTTTTGGGATAAAAATCAAAGGTTAACTAGATGGGCTTTGTTCCTTCAGGAATATAATCTAGAGATTCATCTTGTTGCTGGTAAGCATGATGTACTGGCAATCTGTTTATCCCACTCTTAAAGTAAGAAAATTCCTCTTTAAAGAATTTTTTTTCTCTCTCTCTCTTCTTCTTTATAAAATTGTGCTATTCTGTGTGTGTTGGGTAGTATCATATTGTATAGGCTTACTAAAAGTCCGCGTCTTGGCTCAGCTGTTGGTCACATCTGACACAATCGGTAGTGGTCACCCCCCCCTCCCTTCGGCTGTGGTATTAAGTGACTGGGTCCAGTGGCCAGGTCACTGGGGGGGGGTCACAAATGGTGCATCTGGTAGTGATCAACCCACCCCTCGGCTGTGGCATAAAGTGACCAGTTCAAGTGGCTGGGTCAGTGGGAGGCCACATCTAGTAGACCTCACCTCCCAGCATCTCACAATTGAGATGAGGGGTGTGCCCGGGCCACATCAGCCATTCGGAACTGACTTTGTTTGGTCAATCCCTCCAATCATAGTCCAAGATTGGGGGATGAGTCTGGGTGAAATTGGCTAACCAGAACTGACTCTGTATAGGACCCTCTTCTAATAAATACCCTGAGGATTGTCTTGGGAGGGTGATTCCTGCAGACACTGGCCAGCCAGGTAATGTAGTTTTTCCCTTGCCCTTTGTAAGTAACCACTACGGTGCTTTTGTGCTTTAGCATACCACTATGCTGTACTGTCCTGTGTTATTATGTTCTGCCCAGGTAATATGTTCACTGTAATTACTGTGTAATTATGTTTAACCCCTGTACTATGTTCATTGCGATTTTCGTGTCATTATGTTTTGCTCATGTATTATGTTCATTGTGATTAATGTGCTATATAGAGGAAGCAGTCTCTTGGTCTGAAAACTTACCTGGTTTGTTAAAGTAACTATTTGTACCTAGTAATGTATTTCTTTTTCCTTGTATTATTTCTTTCTTCTAATCATAAGTAGTTTTAATCCCTGTGTTTAATTTCGTGCCTTAACTTTAAAACAGCATTATCCTGTGTTGCATAACAATATACATAAATTTAAATGTACATATCTATACTTGCTCACCTTCATTTATTCCTGGTGGTACCCCACCCCACAGGATACAACATCACTAACCCCTGCATCAGCGAGGTAGCTCCAGGAAACTGACAAAGAAAGGCCACATCCACTCACATCCATACACGAGCTGTCATGCGCAATGCACCAAAACCACAGCTTCCTATCCACATCCACACCCCACAGACCTTTCCATGGTTTATCCCAGACATTTCACATGCCGTGGTTCAGTCCACCGATGGCACATTGACCCCATTATACCATATCATTCCATTTCGCTCTATTCCGTGCACAACTTTCAACTTCCTGCATATTCAGGCCCCGGTTGCTCAAAATCTTTTTCACTCCATCCTTCCATCTCCAATTTAGTCTCCCACTTCTCCTTGTTTGCTCTACTACTGATGCCTTTATCTTCATCAACCAATCCTACTCTTTCTCTCCATATGTCCAAACCATTTCAACACCCTCTTCTGCCCGCTCAACCACACTCTTTTTATTACCACACATTTCTTTTACCCTTTCATTACTTACTCGATCAAACCAGCAAACACCACATACTGTCCTCAAACATTTCCTTTCCAACACATCCACCCTTCTCCACACAATCCTACCTATAGCCCAAGCCATGCAACCATATAATACTGTTGGAACTACTATTCCTTCAAACATACCCATTTTTGCTCTCTGAGATAATGTTATCTCTTTATACACATTCTTCATCGCTCCCAGAACCTTCACCCCCTACCTAACCCTATGACTCACTTCCGCTTCATTCCATGATTCCATTTGCAGCTAAGTCCACTTCCAGATATCTAAAACATTTCACTTCTCCAATTAGTCTCCATCAAACATAACTCCCAACTAACTTGTCCCTCAACCCTGCTGAACCTAATAACCTTGCTTTTATTTACATTTGCTCTCAACTTTCCCCTTTCACACACTCTTCCAAAATCAGTCACCAACTCCTGCAGTTTCTTACTTGAATCAGCCATCCATAAACAAATTAAAGAACTCTGGTGACCTTCCACAAAGCATCTCTATCAACCCTAAATATGTTTTCTCCACATCCAAAAACACCTCATACAAATCCATCTGTTCCAAGTATTTCTCATACACATTCTTCAAAGCTAACCTCTGATCCACACATCCTATACTACTTCTGAAACCACACTGCTCCTCCCCAATCTAATGTTCTGAAAATGGCTTCACCCTTTCAATCAATACCTTCCCATACAATTTACCAGGTACTCAAAAAACTTATGCCTGTGTAAGCTGAACTCTCACCTTTATCTCCTTTGCCTTTATAAAAAGGTACTATACATGCATTTGGCCGATCCCCACGCACTTCACCATAATCCATACATACCCAGAATATCCTTATCTATCAAACAAAACAGAGTCACCCCCTTTCTTAATAACTTCAACTACAATACCATTCACTCCAGCCGCCTTGCCACATTTCATCTTAGGCAAAGCTTTCACCACCTTGTCCTCTTCACTAAACCACTCTCCATGACTCTCTCACTTTGCATACCATCCCAACTAAAACAACCCACATCTGCTACTCTATCATCAACAATATTCAGCAGTCCTTCAGAATACTCACTCCATTTGCTGCTCACTCCATCACTACCTGTCATCACTTCCCCTTTGCTCCTTCACTGATGTCCCCCATTTGATCTCTTGTCTTTTGCACATTTACCTCCTTCTAAAACATTTTTTCGTTCTCCCTAAAGTTTAATGAAGCTTTCTCACCCAAACTCTCATTTGCCATCTCTTTCAACCCCTTTATATTCCTCTTGACCTCCTGCCACTTTCTTATACATCATTTGCACTTCTTCCTTATGAGTACCAACAAAACATCTCTCTTTTCTCTTTCACTAGCAACTTTAATTCTTCATCCCATCACTCACTACCCTTTTTAATCTGCCCTTCTTCCACCTTCTGCATGCCACATGCATCTCTTGCACATGCTATCACTGCTTCTTTAAGTACCTCCCATTCCTCACCCACTCCCCTCACTTCATTTGCTCTCACCTTTTCCCATTCTACACTCAATCATTCCTGGTATTTCTTCACACAAGTCTCATTTCCAAGCTCACTTACTCTAACCACTCTCTTCTCCTTGACATTGTCTCCTCTTTTTTGAAAACCTCTACAAATCTTCACCCTCGCCTCTACAAGGTAGTGATCAGACGTTCTACCAGCTGCCCTTCTCAGCACAGTTACATCTAAAAGTCTCTCTTTTACACATCTATTAATCAATACGTAATCTAATAATGCCTCTTGATCATCTCTCCTACTCATACGTATACTTGCGATATCTCTCTTTTTCTAATTATTTAACTATGCATATCCCTGACGCTTGTTCTTCCAGGTGCTCCCATCAAGGGGTAGCCACGGCAAAATAGTCTGCATTTACCCCTGTCCTTACATGCCTCCCTCGCATACGCCATTCCACGATTTCTTCCACTAATTTTCTCCCTCCAGTATTCCTCCACCCTTTTTTTGCCCATGTCACAAGTGGTCTTCCACTCACACCAATCCCTTTAATTGTATTACCATACACTCTCCTTGTAAACACCCAGTCTTGCATTCTTTCCACATGCCCAAACCACCTCAAAGAATTACTTTTCACCTATTCTACCACTCCACAATTCATTCCTTTTGTATTCCCTGCCATGCCACATCTCTCATACACCCTTCCATTTCTTTCTCCACTCCATCTAGTCACACAACATGCTCTTCTCAAATAGCTCATTTCCACAGCCTGGATTCTTGACCTCTGTGACTCATTC
>JAYMFT010288189.1:0-10396 GCA_038088735.1 Panulirus argus | reverse complement strand
GGAGGGAACAAGGAGACGTGGGAGACCAAATTGGAGGTGGAAGGATGGAGTGAAAGGGATTTTGAGCGGTCGGGGCCCGAACATGCAGGAGGGTGAAAGGCGTGCACGGAATAGAGTGAAATGGAATGATATGGCATACTGGGGTTGACATGCTGTCAGTGGACTGAACTAGGGCATGTGAAGCGTCTGGGGTAAACCATTTAAAGGTCTGTGGGGCCTGGATGTGGATAGGAAGCTGTGGTTTCAGTGCATTACACATGACAGCTAGAGACAGAGTATGAGCAAATGTGGCCTCTGGATGCTAAGGATTCAAAACCCAGTCCTACCACACAGCAGGCCAGTACGCGAAGGCCCATATTTCGAATACACAGCATCCAGAGATAAATTGTTGTCATCTGTTCCATGTGTCCAGTACATGTTATATATATAAATGTTTATTCATTTAATAATCATTACCCCTGGACCAATTGTAGTGAAAGAGTCCTAGTATTACACAGAACCTTTCTATAGGCTCCTGCAGCTCAAAGCTGCACTATCCCTAGTAGTAGGGAAATGTAGACTTCTTTTGAGTGAGATGTTCTTTGACAAGACTGTGCTCCCAGTGGCACAGTCTTCGCAAAGGTGACTTCTCACTTGGAGTGTAACCTTGAGCAGGCAGAGTACATTAACACTTGTTCACTGTTTCCCATGTTAACAAGGTAGTACCAAGAACAGATGAAGACATGGCTTTATTTACTCACAGTCATTCTCTAGCTGTCTTGTGTAATGCACCAAAACTGCAGCCCCCTTTCCACAACTAGGTCCCACAGATTTTTCCATAGTGTCCCCCCAATACTTCAGATGCTCTGGTTCATTCCAATGACAGCAATTTGTCCCCTGTATACCACATTGCTCCACTTCACACTATCGTGTGCACACCATACACTCCGCACATTCAGACTGCAAATGCTCAAAACCTTTTCCCCACTACCTTTCCATCCTTCTTCTCCTTGTCCCCTCCACTTTTGACACATATGTCCTCTTTGCAAAACTCTCTTCACTCATTCTCTCCGTTTGTCCACACCATTTCAGAACACACTCTTCAGCTCTGTCAACGATTTCCTTATTAACACACCTCTTCCTTGCTCTGTCATTTCTGACTCAGTCAACACTCCTTGCACCATATATTGTCCTCAGACATTTCATTTCCAGCACAAAACCCATGCCTTGCATCCATACAACACCATCAGGGCTACTTTACCTTCAGAAATGACCATCTTAGCCTTCCCTGATGGTGACCTCTCTTTCCACACATTCCTTTATAGTTCCCCAGCCTTTGCCTCCTCACCCTTCTTATAACTCATTTCAGCTACCATGGTTTTGTTGCTACTAGGTCCACTACCAGGTACATTAAAAATTTCATGTCCGCCAAGTTTTCTGCATTCATACTCACACTTCAACTAAACTGTTTTTCTCCAGTGCTAAAATAAATAACCTTGGTTTTATTCATATTTACACTTAACTTTCTTCTTTCACACACACACTTCTAATACTCTGAAATCAATTTCTGCAATTTCTCACTTAAATCTGTCACCAGCACTCTGTGTCATCAGCAAACAATAACTGACTTGCTTCCCAAGCACCCTTATCCATGCCAGACTGCAGACCTATTCCTCTTCCCAAGATCCTTGCAGTTGCTTCCCTTACCACTCCATCCATAAACGGATTGAACAGCCACGATGACATCACACATTCCTGTCACAGATCCACTTGTACCTGGAACCACTCCCCCTCCTCTGTACTTACTTGCACTTGCCTTACTCTCTTAATAAGAACTCTTCACTGCTTCTAATAGCTTTCCTCCCACACCATATATTCGAAACACCTTCCACAAAGCATCTCTTGTTAACTAAATCATATGCTTTCTCCTGATCCATAAATGCTACATGCAAATCCTCCTGTTTCTCTTAGTATTTCTCACACACATTCTTTAGGATAAACACCTGATCCACACATCCTCTGTCACTCCTGAAATTGTGTTGTTCCTCCTCATTCTGATGCTCAGTGCAGGCAACCACCCTCTCACTCACCACTCTCCCATACAACTTACCAGGTAACTGAACAAATGTATACCATTGTAATTTGAACATTCACCTCTGTTCCCCATGTCTTTATGTAATGGCACTATGCAGGCATTCTGCTAATCTTCAGGCACCTCACCATGATCCACACATCCATTGAAAATCCAGACTAACTAATCAATAACAGTCAAGCTTTTTCTTTAGAAATTCTACTGCAGTGCCATCTACTCCTGCTGCCTTGACACATTTCATCTTATACAAGGCTTTCACCATGTGCTGTCTCTCACCAAACTGCTTGCCATGACTCCCTCACTTCACTTGCCAGCCCAATCCAAACACCCTAAAATCTGCCATCATATCATTAAACATATTCAGTAGTCCTTCAAAGTACTCACTCTGTCTCTTACCACCTCCCCACTTATCCCTCTTCACAGATATATACATACCACACAACATTGCAGAAGGTTAAGACTGTTTTTCAAGATATTTGCCTATATACATACTGTACTGGGTTAATTTGTACCATTACTCCATAAAGTTGTTGGCTCATGTCATATTTTTATGCTTATTTTTTTTGATACTGTAGAAATGTTTTTCTATGATGTTGTTTTACTCATTATTATTAGATTTACAAGTCAGGATTTCTGTTTCAAATTGGGTTGTTCTTGTAGTTATTTTACCTTCATTGGACATATTTTGATATTTAGTTATGATAGTATAATGCAGTCTTTTTTTGATAGGTATGCTCGTGATGAAATAATAGAAGGTGAAGTATATGCAGGTGCTGACCGTCACAATGGAGAAATTGCGGCCTTTCACCTCAGTCGCCTCCTGGGTTTTCCAATGGTGCCTCTGGCAGTTGGCCGAAGAGTTTCCCTGAAACGACAGATCTTACCTGTTGCATCAAAGAAACTTGCTGCAACATTTTTTACAAAGAGAGGTTGGTGCAGATGTCACTTAGATATCGCTAGCCTTCTAATTTATATTTATAATATCTTGGAAAATATATGTTCCGTTTGAATGTATTATTTGACTTAGAGGTGTATCATTAAAAACTAGATTTAGAGAGTATTGTTAAAGATTCTGAATATCTGGATATATCTAGTGTTTATGCCATAACCTAAGCTATTTAATGATTAGGTGATATAAGTTGCTAGTGGAAGAAGTATCATTCAAAACAAAAGGATTTTCAAAAGAGAAACGTTTTTCCTCTTTGGGTGTTTTCCTGTATTGATGGTTCTTTTTTTTGCTTTGAATACTGATGGACACATGCTTGACAGTTTTTCTCAGTTACATATGTAGTGCACAGCAACTTTAGCCAAATCTGTGGCCATTCATACAGTTAAAACTTGGTTTAAAGTAAGCCCCAATGTAGTCATTATGTTTATAGCCTGGTCACTAGGCAACATCCAGAAAATCCTTTTCCACAGATTTATCATCATTGAGCATCAGAGGGCCTCCTACAGTAGTGACATGAAAATGGAATGTTGCATCTGTGTTAATTATAAAAGATTATTGTAAAGAGGTAATTCTCATTGCTTTTTGAAGCATCATTTTGTGCCACCAGTAGATTTCTAGCATTATTTACACTTTGTATAAAAAATCCATTAACCCTAAGGCTAAGGGTATTCATCCACTCTGCTTAGAGGAAGGTTTTGAATTATTGTATCAGTGAACTGGTACAGCTTTGAAAATAGCACTCACAACTTCACCTGACTGTAACCTGTGCCTGATTTTGAGACTTAGATTTAATGGCGAAGGTGTCACAGCTGTATCATAGTAGGGCTAATATCGACGTATGCATAGTAATGAGAATCACCACGTGCTCAGTATTTGTGTATATTTAATTCAAGAAATTACTGGTTAGGTCAAGTCATTTACCAAACATACTGTTTGTATTATTATGATAGAACCCCAGAACCCCTGGTATGGGGCTTCTGTAGCTTCAAGGTTGATTTTTACTGAGCAGTAGAGAAATGAAGGATTCTTTGGAGTGAGAAGTGGAGTTCCTTGGCAAGACTGTATACCTTTTTGTTCATTGATAATGATATATCCTTGCCAAAGGTAACCTTTCACTTGTTGTAAATACCTTCAGGCTTGGTCAACGAGTCAAAGTGTAAGATTGTTTTTAAGCCAGCTCATCACCTACCATCATGTTATGCTCTTCTTTAGCTAATTCATGAGATTTATCATCATTAGTCTGATTTTTTTCAGCATGATCACTCACTTCTGAGTGTTGGATACAGTCAAAGCCTGGTACAGTACAGTATATGGATTTAGGATGGAGAGAAGAGAAACTTGCCTTCCTTTATAAGATATCAATTTATCAGGAGAATAGTGTTCCACTGATGCCTTTTAATTTTATATTGCAAGTAGGTAGCTACTGCTTTATGTGTGTAATAGCAATAGCAACATGAAACATTCTTCAGCAGATTTTTAGATATTTACTCTTTGGTCATTGCCATGGAGGAGTGGGTTTAGTTGGTTTGGAAAATTTGTCAAAGATTCTGTTTGCTCACCCTGCTTTGATTGTAAAAGATTATATATATGTTACAGCTATAGTGGTATTGTTACTTGTGAATTAGATTGACAGAAAGAAAAGGGTAATTATTTACTTCCCTGCACCAACTTATTATTTGACTCACAGACATTTTTCTACAGAAGAAAAGTTATCTGTTGTTGAGAAACACAAATCCTTATGGGAGAAGGGAAAGAAATGTATTTAACTTTCACTGAAAAGTGAGATGAAGACCAGCACAATTCACCAAACAGCGCTTCAGGCTCATTTCTTGTTTAAGAGTTTAGGGAATGAAACCTGGGATCGGTGAAAGGGCTAGAGCAAAGGAGAGAGTGGCAGTTCTGATGACTGATTATGGGACTGCATTAATGTGTGAAATGAAGTGAGTTTAAGATTGATATAGGGTAGAGTGAAAGTAGACTGCAAGAAGTGGATGATTTTCTGTACTTATGCACCTTGTAAAGAAGGAATGTTTTTCACTGGACCTTGGTAGTCTTGATTCAAGGAACCAAATTTTGGTGCAAGGGGATCTGAATGTAAGGATGTATAATGTGGCATATTAGGGTTTCATCAAGACTACCTTTCTTTGTGGGAGGAAGTTTTTACGAAAGGGAACTTATGGTATGAAAGACCGTGCCAGAAGACCAGGATAGGAGGTGGGAAAACATGATTACAGGAAAGGATATACTATCCACAACCGGACTCCACAGACCTTTCCATGTTTTTCTCTGGCTGCTTCACATGCCCTAGTTCAGTCCATTGATATCATGTTGCCTTCTGTATACCACATTATTCCATTTCACTCTGTCCCATGCACACCTTTCACCCTCCAGCATGTTCAGGACGTGTTCACTCAAAATCTTTTTCACACCATCCTTTCATCTCCAATTTGGTCTCCTTTTTCTCTTTGACTTCTCCACATCTAACTCATATATCCTCTTTTACACCCTTTCCTCACTCAATCGCTCTTTATTTTCAAACCATTTCAGCACACCCTTTTCAGCTCTGTCAAACATTTTATTATTATCTGCTTGGCTGCAGAAGGGAGATGTTGGTTTTAATCCATTTTACGTCATAGGCTAGAAAGTGAATGTGTGCAAATGATGTCATTGTTTGTTTGTTCTTGATGATGTTACTTTGCTGAAGCAGGGGAAAAAATTAGGGATAAAAAGAAAAAAGTATTTTTTAAATTTTAAATTTGTTTTTTAGTATTTTCTGGTGCAAAATAAGTGTAAGATGAGGCTTATCTAGGATTTTCAGTTGCTTTGCACCTTTGGTTTCATTTGGGATGTTTTGACAACCCTTCTTTATTTTAGGCATGAAAATGGAACTTTGTGACAGGTGTTCCATGGCATTCTTTGAATTACTGCCCATCATCAATTTTGATGGTCAGTACTGCATATTTTATCAAGCTAATGCATTTATTCATTAAATTGTTCCATATGTAAGAGAAATTTATCTCTCACAAAATCACTTTGATTTTGTTTTGATAAATAGAAAAGAGAAACTGTGGGTTACGATGTGTTACATTGCTGATATCACTTGAATGTGAGTGTTCTTAATATGAATTTCTTTGATTTGTGTGTTTTTGCTGTTGCTGTACTCTGCCTGCTTAAAGAGATAAAAAAGAATTTGTTCACTTTTGGTATTTTATGGATAATCAAGAGAAAGGGAATAAAAAGTGTAAGTGGACATGGAAGTTGTTAGCTAGGAGAAAATCCAAAACTAAACAGAACAAAACTTAGCATAGTTAATAATTCCTAGGCTAATGTAGATTTAGTGTCATCATGTTTTTACAAAGTTCAACCACCCTTTTACCCTACCCTGTCAGCAGTTGATGGTGAGAGCGAGCAGTGTGGAGTGCATTCCCTCCGTCTCTCAGATTTTCTCTGCTGGGAGGCAGGGAGCATAGGCTTTCGTGACAGACAGCCAACTTGAACATGCCAGGCTAGGAGTTTGGTGCTAACTTGAGTCACTTTTTTTCCATCACTATGGGTTTCCTTATGTCTCTGGTAAGGAAATTTGATGCTCCAAAGTATGCTTGGTATATACTTTATGGAGTCCCTCCATCCATGGAATGACAAAACACAGGGCAGGAAAAGGGCTCTGCTGGGGAAGGTCAGGTGATGAGTTGATAGGCTTTTCCTACCCATCTCACGTATGGGGCACACGTATCCAGACCTTGCTGGGGAGTGAGGAGGAGGAAGTGCATGCCTGGCTGGCCAAACGGAGCGAGAGGAAGAGATCATGTCTAAACCACAGGCTCTAGTAGCAGCTGTATGGCAATGCAAGTTTAGGGTGTGCTTTTTTAATGTATAAGACAGTCTCCACATGGAAATTTTTCATTTTTAGCATCACAGTAGTGGTTTATGTGTAATTTAGGGAAGCATAGAAATAACTTGAGGATTTGGGAGAAACACTTATGCAATAGTGGACTCATGCCAATTAAAAGTGATTCAGAATGGCACTGATGAGATATAAGGACAATGGGCAATTGTATAATTTGTGGTTAAATTATATAAGAGTAGAAGAAACAGTTTCAGAAATCTACAGAATCTATGAAATCTTCACCTGACTTTCCCAAGTTACTGAAATTTATTCTGATTTTCAGTGTTTTAGTCTTTAATCACAGTATAATGGCATCAGCTGTGTCTGTTCCATCCATACTCACAGGTAAGAATGAGGTGGTTAGTTCAGGGTTGACGTACTTGCACACATACCTCCCAGCAACTGGGCCCAAAGAACAGACCGTAACGTCATAATTCTCTTCTAACATGAAAAATAAGGTAAATTTTTGCTGCTGTGGCAAAGAATGTGAGGTTTTCATAGGCTCTGTTGATTTTAGAAGAGTTTCACAATGTGTTTTACTATGATTAACCCTACATTTTCCCTGAAATTCATAACCCTCCATGTAACTATCCTATTTATTATTGTAGAATTGATTAATTTTGTTGCATCTCATCAGTGCTCTTCTATATTACTTCTACTGTTTATAAGGAGTCCATTGGCATGCATTTCTTCTGAATTTATAACTTACTACATATTTACCAGATCAGTTTTGCTGTGAAGTCATTTTTATGTAAATAAAAGATAGAATATTAGAGAGATGGTGCAAGGTGAGTAAATGATTACCAGAGGAAAGTTACTATCATTATTATCACTAGCAGTAGTACTAGTAGTAGTTGTAGTAGTATGTAGATTTTTATTTGTGTATTATGGAATACAGTAAAGCTCCATTTTATGCCTGTGTGTGACTACATATGATAAGGTTTTCCAGGACGGCTTTGTTTTTATGGAGTTTGTTACTACTGTCACAAGGACTCCTCAGTGTGTGACAATGGTCACAATTTAGAGGGCACCATTATCCATTGGATACCTCAGCAGCTTCCTCTAATGCACCTGCCACACCCTTGGGCACGCACATACAAACGCACAAAGATGGCTCAGTAAGTGAAGTATTGCAACCTCTTTCCATCCCTAAGTTACTTCACACTAACACCCTATGCCTCATTTATACACAGTCTGTATACTATATTCTTTACGAAGCTGTAGTTTTCTTTACCTATACTGTATTTCACTGTTTATTTGTATTTTTTTCATGCATGTAATCTGACATTGGTCTTAAAAAGTTGTTGCGAGATTTAAACCTCCTATTTCATACAATTAGTGAAAGCCTTTCAGTACTGCATGAATAAGAACTAATAGATCCTGTTCTTGCAAATTGCACAAGCTTGAGTCTTAACCAGTTCTTACAGTAAGCAGGTTAAACCCCATGAAACAGGAAGTCTCACCCTTTAAAGACTGATCACTAAACACTTACAAATCATACACTGAAACAGCTTGAACTGCTTGTCCCATCACACATTTAGTTGGCCTTCAGTAACCTCAACTTAAGTGGTGGGACACCCATCTAATGTTAACACAGATCAGCCACATCTTACAATAGGCCTGAATTTTATAATTATCTGTTTACAGTTTGTTGAATTATTTGGGCTTTAGGCTTGTTAGCTGTCAGGGCCATTAAGGCCATCAAAGTTATGACCACCAGTTGAAAAAACTTGAACAACTTCTTCAGGTTTTCAAAATGATTCTAAGACTGCTGCATATATGGCCCTCCAGTGGTATGAGGAGGGAGGTGTACACTTGTTGAGTCCCACCTCTTAAACTTTCTTTACTCATATACAGCATTTGAAACTTTATTTTATATGCATTCATAGTTTCTTCTCGTATAATGATCCACTTATAATAATCCGTTCATCCACCTCTTTATTACTGTAGAGGTTCTAATGCTTTTCTAATTTTTTTTTTTGCAAAACCTCGCATTAACTTCTGTTGGTTATGTCAGAGAACTGTTAACAACAAAATGAAAGATAGATTTTGCAAATCCCTATAGAGTGAAATAGGAAAGCATACTAAACTTTGTTATAGATATGGGGGCAGAAAGACCTGATGAGGTGAGATTTTTTTTTTTTTCTTTTTTTTTTTTTTTTTTTTTTTTTTTTTTTTTTTTTTTTTTAGCTCCAGTCATGGACAAAAGTCCACATCAAGGCTGGGCCCTAATTGAAATATAGAGAGAATTAAGAAACAAAAAAAAAAGACAAGGAAAGTATTTATGAAGTTTGGACAATATGAAAGACCTGTCCTTTGAAATGAGCCAGATCATAGTTACTGGGAAAGACATGAGAAGGTAGAGAGTTATAAAGCTTTGACATGTGGGGAAAAGCTGTTATCAAAATGGCGCTCCCTTGAGTTGCTGATGTCCACACAATAATCATGTGACGCAGCAGCTTGCTGAGTATTGCGTGGTCTAGCTAGTGGTGAAGGCACACAAGCAGCCAGTTCTTGGGAGCAAAAGCCAGAGTAATTCCTATAGAAGAGGGAAAGTGAACCAACATTGTGGCATAGGGCAAGGGGGTCAAGTTTGGAAGTTAACCTTGGACAGTTTATAAGTTGGACTGCTTTCAACTCAACTCTGTCAAGTGAGGAAACAAAACTAGAACCTCCCCAAATGTGAGAGCAGTACTCCATACAAGGACGAATCAATCCTGTGTATATACGGAGCAACTGTTCAGAAGAGAAGTTACGACATCTAATCAGGGCACCCAGTTTCGTAGAGACAGACTTAGCTATTCCCATACTGTGGGGTTTCCAAGAAAGAGTGGATATTACAGTAATACCAAGTACGTTCATTGAGTCAAGAGGTGGAATTACATGACTGTCAAAGGAGATACGAGAGTTTTAAGGAGTTTTTGATAGAGATGGGTAGACGTTTCATCTTAGAGGCATTAAACTTAACTAGATTTTGTGTACCCCACTGAGATATCCTGTCCAAGTATGAGTTTATTGAGGAAGATGTGTCAAGAAAAGATGCAGGTCGAGTGAGAGAAGAGGGAGCAGAATTGAAGGACGTGGATGAATGCAGCGTTGAGTCATCAGCGTATGAGTGCATTGCATTTTATGTGGAGGAGAGGAAATCGTTGAAAAAAAGGAGAAAAATGTAGGAGATAGGACAGAACCTTGAGGGACACTGCTGTTGATGGAGAAAAGGAGGGAGGCTGATTCATCAACAACCACAGAGATAGATCGGTCACAGAGGAAGCTAGATATGAAGGAGCAAAGTGAGGGAGGGAAGCCAAAAGAGGGAAGTTTAAAGATGAGACCCTGATGCCACACCTGTCCAAAACCTTAGATATGTCAAGGACAACTACGCTAAACTCCCCAAAATCTTTCAAGGATGTTGACCAGACATTTGTAAGATAGGAAAGAATATCACCAGTGGATCTCGCCTTACGGAAGCCATACTGGTGATCAGAGAGAA
>JAYMFT010288178.1:0-10396 GCA_038088735.1 Panulirus argus | reverse complement strand
ATATATATATATATATATATATATATATATATATATTGCAAGAGGTCACAGTGGTACGCGTGATCTAGTGTATGCATAAAACCACAGGAAAATGAAACACGATAAGTTCCCAAGTGCACTTTCGTGTAATGATTACATTGTCAGGGGAGATATAGAAATGAGATAGAAGGCGTAAAACAGTCAGTTGATATACAAGGAGAGACGTACCAGGCTAGGAAAAGAACAGGCTAGGAAAAGGGTGGTGAAAGTGAGAGTTTGAAAAACGGCCGTGTGAAAAGATACCAGAAGAGATTGGGTGAAGAATGACAAAAAATAACAGTAAACGTAGAAAAGGGAATAGGTGAAGAATGGAATGCATGTAGGGAAGCACTGCTTATATGTGCAAGCGAAGTGAGTGGCATGCGGAAGATGAGATGCGGGCGTGTGACAAAAAGGTAGTGAGTGGAGGGATGAGAAGTTGATTTGTTTGTGGAAGAATTGAGTAGATATTACCTGCAGAAAAGTTGTATTGATAGTAACTACAAGAAAGAAGTGCTTATGATTGGGAGGTGTACATGAGGAAGCAGCATTAGGTCATGTGGAAGATGCAGGGGTTATAGTGTGCAAATGAGAGTTGGGGAGAAATACTATCAGCCTAATTCAGGTAGAGTAAAAGAAGTTATGAAAGGAAGTGAATAATGTGAAGGGAACAAGGAAACAAATTGGAGTATCAGTGAAAGGAGAGGTGCTACCGGGCTTCACCTGCAAGAGCTTACACCTCGCGAGAAAAGTTACCTTGGGCAAGGTGTATCAGTGGAAGTACAGTCTCGTCAAAGAACTTTTCACTCCTTGAGAGTCTGCATTTCCCTGCTCTGGAAGTAGGGTATCATTAGAGCGCAGGAACCTTGAGAAAAATCCTGGTTAACACCAAGATTCTTTCATAGAAATTTGTCTTGGGGTAATTATGAATAAAGAAAACAAGGGGAATAGGTGACAGGCACTGAAGAGATGATGGAATGAGTATTTTAAAGGACTGTTTGAAGGTGTAATATGAGAGGATGGCAGATGTAGGGTGTTTAGGACGTGGAGGTATGCGAAGCCAAAGAGTCAGGGCAAGTGGTTCGGTGAAAAGAGAAGAGGTTATTAATGTCTTGCGGATGATGTGTAGCAAAGCGGTTGGAATGGATGGGATTGAAGTTGAATTTCTTAAGAAAGGGATGACACTGTTGTTTTTGGTTAGTTACGATTTTCATTGTATGGGTGGCTTAAGGGAAGGTTTGACAGAATGCTTCTAGAGTACCATTCTATAAAGCCAAGAGGGATAAAAGTGAATGTTCGAATAAAAGAGGCAAAAGTTTATCGATCGTGTTCGTCTATGCGTTCGGAGTGCGGGGCAACTGAAAATAAGTGCTTGGTGTTTTCTTTGTGGTAGCTGCATTGTGAACGTGAAGGGTCTTGAGATATCTTGAAACGGTGCTTTTAGTTTTATCTTGGTAGGTGATGTCTAGAGCGTAAGCGGGAGAGTATGATTCACGCTTACCTGGGGAGTTAACTTTCTGCTGAGTCTATGTCTGGCGGGATGAAGTTTGAGTTGGGAGATCGGTTGTTTAGTGCTTGACGGGTCATGTCAATGTTTGCGCTTTGTCAGGGTTATGTTTATTGGGGATGGGGGGATCAGTAAGTACAGGTAACTGAATTGTGGGGCAGGAGTAAGGGGTAAGGCTTTTATTTCTTTAGGGGGATTGGTGGTTAGTTAGAGAGTGGTTTGGGTGGGAGGGGGTTTATTGCTGTTCCGTAGAATTAAGCGCCGAACACTTAGAGGTGGGACTGTATTGGGTAGATTTTTGTTTCATTATGATGTTGAGTGTTTGTGGTTGCTCAGGCTGCCAGTGATTGTTCTGAGTACACTAGCTTTGTTATGTTTGCTTCTGAGAGGGAGGAAGATTAGACAGACGAACCATATTTTAAAGTGGAACGGACGAGCTGTTGGTGAAGGATCTTGAAGTATTCTTTTCTTTGTCAGAATCTGGTGCCAGTTAGCGTTTTGAGGGCATTTAGTTTGAGTGTTTTTTGTGTTGATGTTTGTATGGGGAGTGAATGACACGTGTGTGTCGCATACGATGCCTATATGATGGTGTTTTGGTCTGAGGGGGATCGACTGTCCATTCAAGGCGGTTTACATATATATATATATATATATATATATATATATATATATATATATATATATATATATGCTAGGCGTCCTATGAATTCTAATTAGCGTAGTTACATATTACTTTGACATTTCTAAATTAAGCTACATAATTTAAAGAAAATTTTGAAGTTGCGGTGTGAAGAGTGATCGTTAGTAAGAGAAAGAAAGATAATGTCAGTGTTGTTGTCTTTGAAAATTTTCAAGAGTGCCATTGGAAAAATCTGAGCATTTGGGTAGTCTGAACAGCTGACCCCAAGCCTATTGACCTGTGTGTAAGTGTAAGTGGATATTACCTTTAGCGGCGCTTAAACATGGAGCATTTGTTGTGGTCATCCGAGGTTTCTTTCGTCGTGTCAATCTAATTTGTTAAGAAAAAAGATGTTTACGTCACTATTGATGATGTAATAGTTTGCCAATTATCTAATGCCTCCTACACATTGTAGGTATATATATTTTCCGCCCGCAAATATAAGTAAAAACTGGAACTTCCAGTGTAAACTTGTACAGCAGTTGATACTTAAGCGAAAATACATTGGGCTGGTAAATGTGTAGGACTGGATGTTAGTGACACTTTATCAGTCGTCGCCGAACGATCGCAATTGATATATATTGATCAAATAGCTATCGCTCGTTGTCGTCGCGAAGCGAGAGGAATATTTAGCCCTATATTTACCTCTTATTTTTACCAGTGCACAGATTGTCATCACTAGAACCACACACCATTATACAAATCAATTTAAGGCCGAACATTTGAGTGAACATGACACACTGATTGATATTAAAGAAGGCGTTAATTTCAATAAAGAAAGTCCGACGCAAGTGTTGCATGACATATTTTGTACTTCGATGTGCTTAGGTGCGGAGGAATACATCAAAACAATCAGTTATGCAGAATGAAAAGTCATCAACTTGTCATATGTATACCACAGATGAAAAATCCAGATGAATTCGTATGAACTTAGAATCATATGACAACGAATTGTAATGTAATTTGATGACTGCAGACTTGGCACTAAGTTTTTCGCGGAGAGGTACTGTCTGGGAGGGTGGTAGTGCGGCCTAAACATGTCGTCCCCTGATGAGTTGTGAGCGGCGGTCAGCTGGTGAGCGTGGCACCCTGCTATCTTTGTGGCACTCCTCTTATTCTGTGGCACTGATCGGTTTCCCTGGTGCTGTGGTGGAGACCAGGCAGCGGCGGCCTTGCAGGTCTCGCTGAAAAATGTCCATGTTGCCTTTTACACCGCCCGTGGTAAAGAGACTGCTGAGTTTTAAGAAGGGCGAAGGGGAAGACAAATGGAGTGAGAAGGCAGTGAAGAGCTTAGTGAAGAAACTCAAGAAGTCTGGTGGTCTTGATGAGCTGGAGACAGCCGTGACCACCGAGGACGCTAACACCCGCTGCATCACCATCCCCAGGTACAGCCTAGCAACCTGGCACTGTTCTGGCACTCAGTCATCCCACACTACAACAGTGCTGCTCTCACCTCACACCACACTAACCGTGTGCCCACTCACGTCACACTAGTCCTGTCCTCAGCTCTCACCACACTAATCCTGTCTCTACGCACGTCACACTAGTCCTGTCCTCAACTCGCACCACAGTAGCCCTGTCTCCACTCGACACACTAGTCCTGTCCTCAACTCACGCCACACTATCCCTGTCTCCACTCACGTCACTCTGATCCTGTGCTCAGCTCACACCACACTAGTTCCTTCCCTGCTCACGTCACATTAATCCTGTCCTCAACTCTCACCACACTAATATTGTCCCCACTCATGTCACACTAATCCTGTCTCCACTCACTCCATGTTGGTCCTGTCCTCAACTCACACCACATTAGTCCTGTTCTCACTCACGTCATACTGGTCCTGTCCTCAACTCACACCACCCTAGCCTTGTCCTCTCCTCACCCCACACTACTCTTTTTGTACCTTCATTTTACCTGCACAGTAATCCTGCTGCCATCCCACAACACCCTTTTCCTGCACCTATCCCAAACTGCACTGGTCTTATCTTTCCCTGTCACTGCAGTAGTTTGTCTTCCCCACACCACAGTAGGCCTACCCTGGTCCTACACCACACTAGCCTTGTCCTAACCCACATTACACCAGCGGTATCTTAATCTTGCACTATGATCTATATCAGTTCCCAGTTGACATCCCAGTTATCCTCTCCTCACCTCAACCACATTAGTCTTGTTCATAACTCGCTTCACATTAATCCAGTCCTAAACCTACTTCACACAAGTTTTACCCCTCATCGCAAACCACACTAGTCTTCGCCTCAATCCACAATAGTCTTCCCCACTTCGCACTAGTCCTTTCTTTACCCCCACACGACACTAGTCTTGTTTTAAACCACATCACACTCAACCAACACCTCATGTCCTGTTTGGTCCACACTAACCCACTCTTGCCTTCACCCCACACCACTCTAGTCCTGTCCCTACCCCTTTCCATACTAGTTTTTTTACATGCCAGAACAGTCATGTCCTCACTCCAGTCCACACGTCTTACCTACACCCCAGACCACATGAGTTTAACCATCACTCTAAACCACACAAGTCTTGCTTTCACTCTATACCACACCTAGTCTTGTCTTCATCCCTCTCCACATAAGTCTTATCTTTACCTCATCCTACACTATTCTCCTTGATGTTGAATTAGTCCTATCTTTACCCAATATTACATTGTCTTTTCGTGACTCAATCCCAAACTTGTCCTGTCCTCATCTCGGTTAGATTCTGGTCATTAATCAATAATAATTTATGGTGGCAAGGTAAATACTTGGTATCCCCTCAGTTTTAGTCAACATCATTTTATGTTGTACATAGTAAATACATAATAGTTGATAGGAATGAGTCCCATGTGCTTTGTCTTGGGATAGAATGATGTTTAGTAAATATATATAAAAGAATTAATATGTATTGCCCAATCTAAAGAGATTGTGTAAGCAAACAGGTTGTAAAATTCCAATATAGTTGCACACTGACACAAATTTTGGAATATCCTTGAATTTGCACTGGTAGTGAACTATTTGGAGAATATATCAAGACAATAGGAACTTGAGCTGGATCATTACTTTGTATCATATAATGATAATGAAGTTGATAGTTGGAGGAGTTACGAAGATCATGTAAATATGTTTGTTAGTTTAAGGGTCCCACAGAAGTATCTTATTGAAGTGGAAGATATTCACATCAAGCAATTCCCAACTCTTCCTTTTTAAATGTTCCATCATTGTAGTTGTTGACGGAAAGTTATCTTCGCCATATTCAGTTAAGTGTCTGTTGTCTTATTGCTTATCATTTTCCTTTTGTCTATAAATGATGATTTTTTTAAAAGCTTCTAACCGTACACTTCTAACCATACGCTTAAACACCAGTGATTCCACTCTTTATACTTAGCTCACTTTTCTTCCACTCTTCACTCCAATTCCTATTCTTTTGCTCACATTCATCATATTTACTCAAGTTGGAAATGTGTAACATCTTGGAATTGGGAAGCAGCAACCATTTGAAGTTCAACAATGCTAAATTGCAATTTCTAATTATGTTCATTTCTGATTCTTATTAAATAGTTAATACTAGAGTTTACTACAGTTCAAACCTGCAGTAACATAAACATGTGCATGACTACATGTCATTCTGTCCTGGAAACCCTACATACTGAACCTCTTAAAATCTACTTCCCTAAAGCTGGGGATGTTATATAGGTGTAAAGATAGTTTGCATTGTTAGCAGCTATTCCTTACCTACTGGGGGACTTGTTTGCCCCATTACTGAGTACTGCTCACACATTAGGGATGACTCTTCTGTTACCTCTGATAGATTTAAATCATAAGCTGTCAACTTCATCAGCTGTCTCACAGTTACCTCTCTTCAGCCATCTCTTTCCATCTGCTATTATGTTGTTGAGTTCCAGTTCAGGTATTAGTGTGGCTATTGCTCCTGTGAGCCTTCTGAGTATGTCTCAGCCACTAAGGCCTTGACCTGCAACTCATGACTAGTTATAGCTTCCTGGAGTTTCAATATGGAAACCAACTATATGAGGGCTGGCTGTTACAACACATCTTTCTTTCCTTGAACAGCAAAGCTATGCAATATTTTCTTGTCTTTTTCTTTTTCCCATAACTGTACTACCCTTAACCCTCTTCACTGTGGCAATGGTATATCCACTATACACTCTTTATGGAATATTTTCAAATATTTTAGAAAAGTGTATTCAGAGTTTGTTCCTGTATTTTGATTAACTACAATATAATTTTCTAAACAGCAGAATGTTATACAACTCAACCTGGTGAAGCATTGTTTTACATGTGATATGTGTCCTGTAACTTATGCTGCTCTTTTGCTGGGTGTGTAGTCCAAGAGTACTGTATTGTCAGGCATAGGTTGTGAGATATGTGTTATTTTTGGAAGTGTTTTTATCTGAAACAAGTATGATTACTAAGGATTTCCATTACTGATATCCAATATAGAAAGTTAAAGCTTCACAAATGATTACATAATATGAGGATACAGATATCTACAGGCATCCTTGACATTTCCACATAAATGGACCAGAGCTTGGAAAAAATTTAGGCTGTAATGTCTGGTAACAATGCATGGCATGCCATTGCAGACATTAATGGCTCCATTTTTTTTTAGACCAAGGCAGATGATTCAAGTAGTTGTAATATATATGCACCAGCTGTAGTGAACAGAAACATATCCTTAGGTGTATGTGCCCGACCACAACAAAGGGCTTATAAGTCAGTTCTGGTACACCTGCAGAGTGCAAATTGATTGATTTTATAATCTCATTTCCTTGATCTTTATTTTTGCAGCTGAGATGGACATGATCAGGGCATTTATGTATACATGCTAAATCGGCTTTGAGTTGTGCCACCTTCATACAGAAGCAATTTTTCATGATTTACCTCATTGAAGAAAAGTTTTTGGAGATAAAGAAAAGCAGGCAGATTTATTTGGTGAGAAAAAAAAGTGATTGTGAATTGTGAAGAATTGGACAAATTTTAGCTGGTGTTGTTGGAGAATGGCTATTATGAACTGCAGGTAAAGTACTTAGTTAGAAAAGTCAGCCTCCTAGCCCAGGCTTGCATCAAGATGAATCTGAGATGGATGATGATATGAAAATACTGAGTGAGAGGCATGAACACTAGCAAGCTGTCTACCAGTACTGCTGTTCTCTGACACTTCAGCTGGAATTTCTCTCAATTTTCCTTGAAAACTCAATATCATTATTTTCATTTTCCCATCTTCCTTGTAGGTCTCTTTGACATTTCCAACAATATTTCCTGGGTAGCTAAGATGAAATTTTTTTGTGAATACCAAAAGACAAACAAACACAAGAATACTAGTAGAAATGATTTAGATGGGCACTGACGAGATGTAACTACCATTTTTGTCCAGCATAAATGTAAAAGTCAGGAGTAGAAGGACTATGAAGATCAAGGAAAATTTGATGTTAAGTAACAGAAATGTTGTTGAAACACCTAAGAAAATCAAAACAGTGTATAAAAAAACCATGACTTTCTGTATTAGCCAAGATTTATCTCATTTACGGATGATATACATAGAATATTTGACTTCCTTCCCCATTATAAAGATTGTTCGCTTGGGGTGTTTACATGCACCCTACACATAAGCCCCTTAGCAACAGCATGTGAACAAAGGACCATGACTGTCACATACTTTTCAAATAACACCAGAATTTAGGTAAACATTGGCAACATTGTGACATTAGGTGAGGTTTTCATAGGTTCTATTAATTTTTGCATATTTTGCATACTTTTACTTTGATTAAGCCCCATTTTCCCTGACCTTCATAACCCTCCCCACTATTTTTTTTTTATTTGTAGATGAAAAGAATGAAAATTAATGTCTGTAGCACCATTCTAAACCATTGTCACCAAATGTTGGAGTCTGTTGATGTGATTTTCTTCCATACCTTAAGATACTTTTTTGTTGTCCATAAATCACACATCTTTGCCTACCAGGTGAGAAACATAGATATCAGTAGATACTGAAAACTTTACCATATCTTACCCTAATCTTTAATGTTATAGTGCATATATGCTAATGATGCTTGTTCTTCCCCCCATTTGCTGAGTGTGTGCACTAGAATTCATTTGCTTAACTTTAAATGCACTTTAACTTTACTGGTACACATACTGCTCAGTTGGATCTAGATGCACGCAGCTGCCCAAAAACTGGACGTAAATACAGACCATGACAATTCCATATTGTTCAAGTACTGTAACATTGAAAATTAGGTAGATATCACCTGTTAGGGGAAGTTCGGTAAGGTTTCCTTAGGTTCTGTTAGTATCAAGAAGTGTTTCACCAACTTTGCATTGATTAACCCCCATATTTTCCCCGATCTTCATGTCTCTTCCCTCTATCAAATTGTTATTGCAGAATAAAAGATAATGATTTAAATCAGACTCTACCAGTCATGTGTTCTCCATGTATTACACTGTTATATATCAAAACAAAATCATTGATGTTAAGTTAATGTAATATCAATGTGCCCTAAAACTGAATTTTACCATATAAACTGAAAAGCAATTCAGGCATCACTGTATGCACTGAAAGGAGAATGTTTATGCATGAGCGTAGGATATTATATCTTTTGTGTTTACATACACAGTAAAAATATACCATTTTGGGGCTTCTGCAGCACTCAAGAAGCTGGCAACATCCATTAGGTCGGATGATAGGTCATGAAGTGTGGTGTTGTTGTTTGTATGTCTGTTATTATTAAGAATTAAGTGTAGTACTTTTCAGGACCTTGTTGTGTGACTTCTGCAGCTTCAAGGCTGTATGCTGCAATTATTAACAGGGAAATGATGAACTCTTTTGGGATGAGAACCTTTTTGATGAGAATGGACACCTGTTTGCCTACTGACGCACAGTTTTTAATCTTCAACCTTTAATGTAATAATTTCAGAAAGCTTAAGTAAGCCATACTGGAATGGTGGCATACCAGTCACTGTGCATTGCATAAGCAGTTTTAACTAGCTGTGCATGTGTACATTGAGGTTGAGGTACATATGAATGTACTGAGAAGGCATCTGCAGACTTCTTTACAGGATGGCTAGGCAGGTTAGAGGCTGAAGGTTTCTGATGGGAAGGGCAGCCTTTTAGAAAGCATGGGGTGTTGTGGGAGTCATTGCAGATTCTCTTGGCTGTTTCAACACCTGCTATATCATTGGATAGAATGAAAATGCATATGTACTCATACAGCAGTGGACTTGTCTGTTTGGTTAGCTTTCTTTTTGTATAAATTGACCCTGGCACTATGCGGGCTTTGAGAGGGATGGCCACATTGCCTTGCTGGATTTTGAAGAACATGGTTACCTGTAATAGGAGCCTTGTGGTCTGCAGTGTGTCCCATTGGAGCTGTTGCTTTAGTCTATTTATTGTACCTGGTTCCCACTACTATAGTAGTTGGTTGTTGTGAATGATGCAGCTTGCTGGTAGGTCTGCTCCAGATTTTTTATGATAACATTGTTTGTGTGGGTGCACTGATGATCAATTGGTAGATTTGACCTTGATTTTGTAATACTAATAAGATGATACATCCATACTGAAGGTAGCACCTATTTATATTTGCAGGCATAAACAATAGATTTACAGAAATCATGTTGCTGTACAGTACTGGCCTAAGATTTTGAAAATATTTGCATTGATGTATAATTTTGAATTAGTTTCTCATTGATAATTTGGTAGTAAGATAAAATTACATCATTCTTTCCAAAAATCATGTTAAGCTAGTAGCAGGTAGATTTGTTCCTATAGTCTGTTATATTCTTCTAGATTAATTGTTGTACTAAGCTACGACTACCAAACTCCATTTCATCAGCAGCAATTGCTTTAAGGAATGTTATGTTAGTTCAGCTTAAGTTGGGTTCATTGGCAAAGATGTGTTTTAGTTCTGCCCCCAGACTAACTGTGAATTATAGTAATTTCTTTTGGAATGATTGGATATATACAGTGTGTAGCATACATTATCCCTTTCACTGTGGGAGTCCTAATATTTACTGTTTGCTCTGTCAACAGGATATTCTCAGATATTCTAAAAGATATCTCCCTCAGGTTTAAAATGAGGTTACTTCGCTATGCAACACTGTTCAAAAACAAAAAAAATCAACAGTATTGGTCAACATTACTGATACAATAATGGATTTATCGGTATTGTAAAACTGTATTTATGAGC
>JAYMFT010288167.1:0-10397 GCA_038088735.1 Panulirus argus | reverse complement strand
GAGAGAGAGAGAGAGAGAGAGAGAGAGAGAGAGAGAGAGAGAGAGAGAGAGAGAGAGAGAGAAATACATGACTCCAGTCAAAAGGTCAGGCAGGGAAGGCTCCACTGACCTCACTGTCACCATTAGGTGTCCAAGGCAGAGCCTCTTGACGTTTCGCGAAGTCCATCTTGACACGCTGGATATATATATATATATATATATATATATATATGAACTCTCCCATACAGCCTGACGGTGCACAGCCCCTGGCGCCGTAGACAGAACTACATATCACCCGGGCGACTGACTGTTGTAGAATCATCGACGCTGCTGAAGCCTGCCTACTTTACTCCCTCCCTCCATGGGTCGTGAGTGTAGCGAGAGTGTGTGTTTGATCCTGAACATCTGAAGAAGGTATTCAGAATTCTAGACTGTGGTGTTTTTGTTTTATTTGAGGACCATAATGACCCCCTTGCGGTCGATGGGTCTAAAAGCCCAAAAGCGACCGAACCAACAATACCGGTTGTGGTAGAAGACTTCAATACCATCGACTTGATCAACAGTAACCACTAAGAGTGACGCTTCCACCCGAAGACGACACGACACGACCGTCCGTGCCCCTTCTCGGGCGGAATCACATCCCAGTAAAATCCAGGGAGATCAATCAATGATCCTCCTCTTCCTCCTCCCTCGCCTCGCCAGTGTGCCTCCACCCCACCATCTATCTCCAAGCCTCAAACCCACTACCCACCCTCCACCCACCCTATGAACTGAACACATATATGGCAATCCTGTCCTGCCCACTCGGTTTACCAAGTGGCTTTCACGGACAACAATCGCCAATACATTAGGGAAATAATGGCTAACTCCTCGCCTTGGGGGACCCCAGCCTCCGAAAGACCCGTTTTGACATAGCCCACCAAATTTGTCAACCAAACGCTCCCTTCCCTTCCCTTCCCTTCCATCCCCACCCTCTCCCCTGCTGGCAAAATTCCAGCGCCCATCAGGAGAAGGGGGAGAGCCCCCCCCCCCTTCCCCTACTTCTTCTTTGGCGCCACCCTCGGAGCATTAAGAAAGAGAGATGGTGACATTAGACCCATTATCGTCGGTAACATCCGTCGCAGGAGTACCTCAGGGGACGCGGGCAGTCGTAGGCATAGAGCGTTTCTGCTGGGAAGTACTCGCCTCAGTGAGAGACTTTAGAGACTGAAACAGACTCACTTAATAACAAAAATGCGAAGCACTGACTGAAAACTACGATTTATAATGCAAATGAACAGCCAGACAAGAACCAAACAGGGGAACGCTCTTTGAATGAAGTACGCAAACGACCACGTAAGGTGATTAAGAGAGAAAACTAAAGTTTGAATGACAGTTACCCAACCAGCAGGAGCTTTAATCCCTTGAGCACGACTGTATATGAATCGTGTGTGTGTGTGTGTGTGTGTGACGGCTTGGCCTCTGACCCCGAAGGGTTGTACCGTCGTGCTCAGGTCATTCTAACTCAAAAAAAGTCTTGATCCCCTTAGTTTCTGTTCCATGTCGTTGACCCCTCAGTGACACACATGTGCACATGCATGACGCACACATACATACACACACACATACTAAAGCCTCCTCTCCTTCCCCGAGGCGAAGAACACAGGCGCCAGACGCATCGCCAGATACGCGCCTGTACTTGTGCTACTTCAGAGATACGCATTATCACCCACTGCAACAAGGGGTGGTTCTCCAAATATTTACATGTAAATTTACGAGTTAATGAAATTTTTCATTCGAGGGGGAGGAAACTTAAATATTTTCCCCCCGTCGCTTGCATATGCAACGGGTGCAAATGACGAACAAAATCCAATTTTCTTCTTTAAAAAAAAAAAGAGGCGAGGCAAACATAAAGAGCAGCTTTCGTACCAATGGGCACCCGGGTGAAAGAAATATAATGTTCACAAATGTATTCAAAATGTTCTCTTCCCCCCCTCCCCCAAGAAAAAAGGGGGGATCTGCACTATTCCTGTACATTTATCATCTTCTTGTAAAACATTTACAGGTACGTTTGACTCTAGGACTTGTGAGGAGGAGGAGGAGGAGGAGGAGGATATGGAGGAGGAGGAGATGGAGGAGGAGGAGGAGGGGGTATGGAAAAGTCTATCAGCAAAGCGGAGTCAGAGGGTCGTAAACAAATAAACTTCCAGATAGATGTTTGGCTGTATTACTTGGGAAACTATCAATAAAATATTTAAGCGCTGTTCTAACGACCAGGTCTTAACTCATCTTGACAAATAACTACTTTAGTCCATCACGAATGATGCCTTCCGGTTCCCGAGCGCCTGCGATATGGTCTCAGGGTCATGGATAATTCTCTTAGAAAGTTTACATTTGGAACAAGAATATAATTCGACTAGAAATAGCCCATCAGTGTCAGGTAAACGAATAAGGATACGCACGATCTATACCGGGTGATGGTGCAGTTGCCCTAAAAGGTTAGCGAAGAATGTCTGAAGTCGTCCCATTCACGTTACCAAAATATAAACTGATCTGTGATGCACTTTGGAAATTCTTCTTCTAATCTTCGTCGCTGGAGTCAAGAGGAATCTATTCCGCTTCAACTGGTTCCGAGCTAAGAGAAATGAGAAAGGGATTACCAGCGGCAATGGGGGAAAAAAAAGAGAACAGAAGCCCGGGAAGAAACCCGATTATCATGTATCATAAGAAAGTGCAAGATGGAACGCCGTATAATCTGAAAGAGTAAAAAGTGATGATTATGGAAGTAGGGGAAGAATTACATGTAATTGGTTGTGGGTTGTGGAGGGGGGGAGGGGGTGGTTGTGGGGCTCACTGATGATGCCTGCCGGGAGGACTTTTGAGCAAAACGTTATGTTCCCTTCTCGTCGAAATGAGAATAATACAGAATAACGAGGAGCCATTATGAGAATCCCCGGGAGGCATCTCTCACCCCGGGCTTAACACTTGGATACCAAGGCGTGTCTGGGCTGACAGCAAATTGAGACAGATGCTCCCAGATGATGTGACGCGGCTTGATGACCCAAACAGCTCTACTACACTCGATTCATCCTGGCGTTCCCTTACCTGTGTCTGGCTCCTCGCTGGTTTACTCTCTTCCCCTCCCATATCTTTCCTATACCCGGGTCCTTCACTGTTTCCTATCCTTGTCGCTTATCCTTCCTCCACCCCTCAATGCCTTTCTTTTACTCTCTATCTTCTGTGACTTTCTTATTCCCCTCTTTTCTTAATTCCCTCCTTCATCTGCTTCTGTACTCTTTCCCGTCAAGCGTATTTGTATTGTCTTGTTTTTCTTCTTCTTCTTCATCGCCTCGCTTCGTGTTTTGCTATTCCTCGTCTGCGTTTCTTTGTCTTCGGGGGTGCTCCCGTTCATTTTGGCGTTTCTATATCTCTCCCCCCCCCTCTCTCTCTCTCTCACTCACTTCCAAGTGGTCTTAGTTCTCCTCTCTTTACTGACCTCTTCGTTATTTCTGTTTTCCTCTGCGTCTGCTTCTTACCTAAACCATTGTAGCTGTTTCCGAGGTCTGCCTCTCTTGTATAATCTCCCGTTTTCAATCATGCTGTAGAAATATCGTCCTTTTCACTTCATCCTAGCTAATGCAGTGTAGTTATATAAAGGTGTGTGTGTGTGTGTGTGTGAGAGAGAGAGAGAGATAGAAAGAGAGAGAGAGAGACCTTAACTAAAGACTGGTGTCAGGAATATGTCTGGTCTGCAAGACGCAAGAGACTAAATCAAGAGAGAGACACACGGGATCTCTGGGACAGAAGGAAGTACTTAAAAGTGAAGAAAAGTACAGATTCACAGGGAGATCATGCACAGCGAATCTACTGGTCTTCTATAAGGGTGTCAGCAATCTATATCGACTTCTATAAGAGGGTTAGCAATATCTTAGGGGAGAAAAAAAGGTGTAGGTGGTTGACCTGTATATTCATGGACTGCCAGTGGGCCTTTAACGCTGTCTCCAAGCGAAAGATTAATGGTGATGATTAATATACAGACTGTCGCCGGAGGAGGGGGTTCGTAAAATGTGGAGAGAGAGAGAGAGAGAGAGAGAGAGAGAGAGAGAGAGAGAGAGAGAGGACACATGCCAGTTTCTTTTTTTTTTTTTTTTAAAGCTGAGACGATAACAAATGGGGTCCCCAAAGGCAGTGCTTGAACCACAACTAATATCTTTGATCTACGTACGTAAATGGCTTGTAGGATGAATCTAATTCATACCCGAAGACTATCGTTCTTTTCCTTTTTGACGAAACTATAAATGAGGCGTGGGGAAACAAGTGCAATTAAGTCCGAGTGTCTTTTGCGTAGAAACCTAGTTTAGTCCACAGGACTGGGAACTAGTTACCAGACTCACAAGAAAATGATTTAAGAAGAGAGAGAAGAGGAATTCTTAGCTTGGCCACAGTAAAGGAAATTAGATAATGAGGAACATGATAACCATTTTCAAATTCCAAGAAGATCATACAATATTAACACGGACTAATCTTATTTTTTTATTTTCTTTTTGGGGTCGAAGGACTTCAAAACAAGATGACGCCACAGGAGAGACGCCAGGCAAGAAAGGTGGCTTGAGGGATCGAAGGGAACATTCCTTCCTTCCTCAGAAGAGCGATGGACAGACACGTGGAGCAATCTGAGCAAAGACGAAACATAATGCTCGGTGGGAGGATTATGCTGGAAAAATTCACGAATCATTACGGGAGAGAATGAGAGGGGTAAGTAAGAGAGACAGACAGGGTGCCGGGAGCGCTGTGAATCTTCTTCACCATTTGGACTCGGTAAATGTTCACATACACCTACGTAAAATGGAAAAAGGTGAAAGCTTTCGTGAATACTCTCGTCGTCTCTCAGAGAAAGCTGCCGGGTTTTCTTTGGCCGATAAGGTCTATGTATACAACGCGTGTTCGACTTGTCTCTTGAGCAGAGATGAATATTCACCGATCTCTCATTGGATAAGAAGAGAAGGACAGTTACGGCTCCACGCCCTTTCGCAAAACGCTTCTCACTGTAAATGAAAAGGGGACTTCATCTCCCCCACCACCGGGCCGATGCTCACATAGTCTGGCGTGAGAGACTACACGATGGATCATACGTGGGAAAAATTACATAAAACCGGGCTGCGTGTGTGTGTGTGTGTGTGTGTGAGTGTGTGTGGCCGCAGGGAAGCCAACAAAACAGTGGCCGCACCGATCCTGCCTCTTGCAGAACTGGCTCACGCCACATCACAAAGACTCGCTCCCTCCTCCTCCTCCTCCTTCTCCGCCCACCACATCTCTCGTACCTACCGACCCCCGATCTAGTCTTGAAATGAATGCACTTTGGCGAATGCGAATGCAGCGCTCAAACCCTAGCCAGCGTCCAAGTATTATCGCCGAATTTCGTGCGCTCCCGTATCTCAAAAGATGGCTGCCGACCTGGGATGACACACTGAACCAGCACTCAACCGTCTAAACACAGGTAAAAGCACAACTGTTGTTGTTACAGTCAACATGGACGCTCTTGGTATAATCATCAGCTACGACGATAAAGTAAGCTGACGAACTATGATGGAGATCTGTATTATAAGTTCTGGAGGTTGTTATGTGAAATGAAAGTTCTCAAATTTCCAAATCTTGAGAAACACGTGCACTTAAGAGTCAGGTCAAAAAGGTCACGCCATCATGGATAAGGATCCAACCGTCGTGTCTAAGGGGATCGAGTCTCCATCCCATAAACAGAGCATATAATAAAAGGAGAATCAAATGGACTTCAACAAACTGTTGTGAACAGATTCGTAACGTTATATAGACGGTCGAATTCCCCCTCCAGCCTCCTGCACTCTGGGCTTGTCGTAGGAGATCTAATCCTTCTCGTGCCCGAGTGGAGAAAGGGGCCCTTCGGCAAACAGCCACCTCCAACTGTTTACCAGTCGGGACCAAGGGCAGCCAAAGGTTGCTTCAAACTGAACTTGGAAACCGGTGAACAGAAAAGAGAAGTGTTTGTTACGTCCAAGAGGAAGATTTACGGCTGGTAATTGGCAGTGAGCTTGTTAGGGGCTTCCGTGTAACCAGGAACACAGATGTAGAAACAGATCAGGATTTCCACATAAGCTGCAGGTAACAAGTGTAATAGGACATGTCTGAATATAAATATAAATATATATATATATATATATATATATATATATATATATATATATGCATGCTATAATTCTCAGGTTCTTTATCATACTGTGAATTATAAGTATGTAAATAAATCCTAAACGATGATAAACAATCAGGAATAATCATCACGTCTGTTAACATTATCCGCTCCCCCCCTCACTTAACGAGGCGTCTCCAGGTTGTGGCGTCATGACACGAAAAAAAAACAAATATAACTTAATAGAATCCGGATGCCTTTTACTTAGTTCTTCGTCGCTAAGCTTTTTCTGCATGAAAGACCTTCTTCAAGCGAGTTGATCAGAAAGCACATCAGGTCTCGTACCAAGAGCAAAACTGGAAGATGGACTGCAAACGCAAAAGAACAAACTTCGCATGTCTTACCTTCCTTTCCGATGCAATTAATCCGATAATTATGCCGAGTGCACCTGCCGTGAATATGACTTAAGTCTCCGAGCATGCTCTGTGTACTGATACCAACCTCTTTTATTTATAAAGTTAATTTCTCTCTTTTTCCAGACCGCTGGACGATCCTGGAGTGAACGTATGCAGCGAACCAACAACTGAAAAGCTCTTCCAAGCTGAATGCCGCCCCATTAAGAGCGCATTCTGCTTTAGAAAATCTGACATTCGATACAAGTCTGAATTGGAGAGAATTCGAAATCTGAAGATTTAAGGTCAGATGAGATTCAGAATTACAGAGGGTTGAGAATCAAGAGAAAATTTAGAATTATAGGATTCACAAATAGAGGAGACGAAGAGCTGGAAGTGATCTAAGATTAAAGAGAGTTCATATTTAGGGAGGCTTCAGAATTAGAGTGATTAGTGATACTCTAAAATCAAAATAGGATTGGTGATAGGAGAGAATTCAAAATCATTAGGAAAGAGGGTGCAAGACATACGTTGAGAGGACGATACCATTTTACCAATGAAACATTAAATATTTACAAAGCAGTAATTCAGATGAGCAAGTCCCCTTGTTGACCTTATGTCAGGGTTCACCAAGGAGAATTACAACCGCGCCAGTCATTTCTCGAAGAGTCCAGATTGGAGTAACATGGAAGTACGTGAGAGGGACAGATAAGAAGAACCCTGATGGTCTATGGCGAGGTTAATCTGCTGGAGGACAGTACATGGGAAGGACAGATAATGGGAGACCTGCTGATCCTTGATGTGGCTACCCTCCGGGGACATAACGTGGGAAGGAGAGATAACAAGAGACTTGTTGTTCCTTGATGAGACGAGACTATCTGCTGGAGGACAGTGTATCATGCCTGGGAAGGACATATAACAGGAGACCTGATGGTCCAAGACGAGGCTATCTGCTGAAGGAGAGAGGACATGAGAGCACGCGGAAAGCAAGTGATAACAGGAAATCTGATGGTCTATGACGAAGTCATCTGTAATTGGACATAAGTCGTCATGACAGTCTTGAACTAGTAAACCTCATAGCCAATAACCCCATGCAGGGGTTACAGCAAAGTTTGGAGGAGTGAAACAAACCCCATGTTTGGCGGTTCAGGTCACGGAAATATTGTTGGTTTTCAACGGCAGACAGACACAACCCCAATTTACAATTCATGACCCCTTGGTACGCCGACTAAACGTCACGAATCTTGACGTTCGTGTGCGTGTGTGTGTGTGTGTGATGGCCGTAACACCTTGAAATTGATAAACTAAGCCAAGGAGAAGTTGATACTCTAAGTCACCTTAAATGTTGCCTAACAGATGATTGGTGAACGAGTCTTGACATCTCAGTGTTCAAATTTTTACACGCGAACGAATTGCAGTGTAACTCTTGCATGTGTACCGTTGAATGTGACGAGGTGACTGACCAACAGGATCTGTTTAGCAATGTTTAAACAGGATACAGTTTCTATCTTACGGCCTTACTCGCCTTTACTTATGATCGCACAGGCCTCGTGATACGGTCAACAAAACACATAATTTTAAAATTACGAGTGAAATTGGTAAAACATCCATTACTTGACGTACACAGTTACATTTTCCTCGTCCCATGCGTTGGACAGTCAGAGAACCACAGGATTAAATCATTATTTATTTCATCACAATCAACACCCTTATCATCATTATCATCATCACTATCTTATCATTTATCACCGATGTATCATCGCCAGGGTTTTTTTACTCTCGTCGCCTGTCATTCTTATCATCGCTGTCAACAGATATGTTATCACAAACGCCAGAGCTTATCAAACCCCGGGAAAAGAAAAAAAAAATCAGGTCACCAGATGATTACTATAGTCTCCCTGTGTCAGACAGTACGGCCATGGTGGGTAGATTTCCTTGGACTGGAGGGGTTTTTAGTGAGAACTTAGCGTTATCGCAGCGTATGACAACACAATAAGCTGAGGGACATCGTTTGGCATTTTATGATACCTTCTGACCTCATTAGAGTAATAATAATAGTAATAATAATAATAATAATAATAATATTAATAATAATAATAATAATATTTTTCGTAGAAGTTTAGGATATCATTTACCATCAAAGCGTTTCTAATTACAAAAGAGAAAATGAAAAATACGTTTTAAACGTTCATCTAACGCCTTCCTAAGAACACACAGCTCCCATACGCCTAACCTGGTAACATCAAATTCCTTTCCCCTTTGCCTACCTACGTCACAAACTCTCCACCCTCAGCTTCGTTTCCCAATGCCCAATCCTTAAAAAAACATATGCTCCAACGTGTCAACATGAGGTTGAATTAACGAATGTCACGCAACTTGTCCACGAGGTGTCTTATTTCACCACCCAAAATAAACGATCGTGTTCAGTACCGACCCAAAGCCAGAACCACTATGATCTATCTGGTCTACCGCAGGCAACCACGAGGTACAAGTCACAAGTCCTCGAAAGACAGGTCTTAAAGAATACGAGAGTAGGGCAGACTCCTTGTCAAAAGTCACGGGCGTGGCCAAAAAAATCCTCACAGGAAAAAAAAGGGGAAAAGGATACATGTCACAGCAAACCTAAGAAACGCAACGTGTAATTGGCTTTGCCTCTTTGAAGCCTATCCATCGATCGTCCATAGAACGAAAATATCAAAACTCTCAACACACACACACACACTGCTATACACCTGTCTTTATTATCTTTTTACATGAACAGTGAACTATAACATTTTATCACTCACTGATAACAACACTATTGAGGAGCACAGCCAAACGATTAGCCTCACAGACGGTATATATCCAGTGACACATCCCTTCGGAGGTCCTACGCGGCGGGAAAGGATACCAGTGGTATATCCTCGTGGTATCCCCAGAAGGAAGGCTTTCGCGCGCACACACACACACACACACAGAGTTTACAGGAGGTCGGCCACGGCAACAGGATCTGACACATCTTACGAGAGAGATGTAATTTCCTGTACGTATAAATCTGCCGCTGTTGAGGCGAATCCCACCGGACGTCCATGGGATTAGGGAGGAGGAAATCACATTTCACGCGAGGGATTCTCCGTCATTTATCTATCTCACACACAAAAAAAGAAATAATCAGAAACAAAAATTACGAATGAAAATTACGAACGATGCGTGTACGTACATTTTGACGTGATACATGAAGAGTGAAATGAGTTTAATGATACAGTTTATGAATCTCTTTATCTCGTAAGAAGAAATATTAAGGAAAAACTCCTCAATCGAGTTATCAAGACAGAGTAATCAATACCCATGGCAGCAAGGAAAATATTTGCCTTGGAAATATCGTGCATGAAGTCATGAGACGAATGAATCAACGCTCACAGTCCTTAACTCCAGTGCAATGAACGTGGGGGAAGAGGGGGGGGGGAAAGAAAATGGCATGAGACACACACACAGGCAGATAGATATATAGAGACAGAAAGAGAGAGAGACAAGAGACACAGAGAGATAGACTAAGTTACATCGAGATGATGACATGAAGTGTGGTGTGCGCGTCGCGGTCAACACATAGAGAGAAAGAGAAGGCTGAGAGAGAAAGAGAGAGAGAGAGAGAGAGAGAGAGAGAGAGAGAGAGAGAGAGATGGGAGAGCGAGAGGTGAGAACTCTGCGAACCATCGTTAACCAGGATTTCACCGGACGTGTCCCTGACTGACTGACAGACTGACTGACTCCCACTGAAGGAACTTTGATTCATTTGCATGAGGGGGGGGGAAGGGGGGGTCTTCATTGGCATTCGTCACCAAGGGGAGGAGGAGGAGGAGGGGGGAGGAGGAGAGGGAGGAGGAGGAGGAGGGAGGGGTTGGCAGCAG
>JAYMFT010288166.1:0-23930 GCA_038088735.1 Panulirus argus | reverse complement strand
AACACTCACCTTTATCCCCTTTGCTTTTGTACAATGGCACTATACATGCATTCCGCCAATCCTCTGGCACTTCACCACGATCCATGCATACACTGAATATTCTTACCAACCAATCACCAACACAGTCACCCCCTTTCTTAATACATTAAATATTATCCCTAAGGATAGTGGAGAAAGAATACTTCCAACATATTCCCTGCATCTCGTAGAAGGCAACTAAAAGGGTACTTTAAGGGTTAAAGTGAGAATTCTAAAACTAAGAAACCATCAATCATTCTACATCAAATTATACCCTAGATTTAAGAATAAAACAAATACATCAACTAAAACTAAAGTTTAAAATATAGAAAAATTCTCCTACCACAGCTGGTTCTTCCACAGCAGGAGTTTCCTGGACTGGCTTTGGTGACTCCTCAGAAAGCACCTCAGCTTTGTCTTTCAGCACTGGAGCTTGGTCAACAAGCTCTGCCACATCAGCCTTCTGCTTTAATAAAGCCAGAGAGTTAGTGAAACCTCCATAATCATAACTTACAAAAGGATACAATATACAGAAGTGCGACAGTGTATGATTAGCTCTCAGGTATACTCAAATCAGAAAATTTTAAATTGATCTGAGAAATCAACACTTGTCAGCAAAAACTCAATTAATTAAAGTAATGTTCTCTTTATAGTCATATATTTCAATTTTTTTCCTTCAAATCACTCTTACATAACATCTCTCTCCCTTCTAACCTTCCTTTTAATTACATTATATTCATATCTGAATACTAAAACTGGATCATGAACAGCCAACACGTCTCAGGGTGGACTTACCTCTATTTCTCCTGACACTGAAACTGTGGCCTTAGTGATCTGCACCCCTTCAGTGAGGATCTTATTAGCTGATGGTGGTAACTGAGCCACTTCTGCTCCTGCTTGAAGGATTTCTGCTTGAGTTTCTTCAACAGCTTTTTGCAATGCCAGCTCCTGCCATTAGAAATGTACTGTAATGTATCATCAAAAAATGTTTTGGGAAGAAAAGCTGACCTAGAACCATTTAAGAATATATAAATGTTCCAAAGATAAATTCATACCCACGAGAACATCAAAATGGGAAAAATAAGAATATTACCTATTATCATGATCATCTGTATGAATGTGTCTCCTAAGTTAACTAGTTCAAAGGTTCCTTGTGTAATCAAAACAGCTTATCCATATCCTTTATTTTTCAAGCATGAACACTCCTATCATACATACTATTTATAGATTTCAGGTCTAATTCCTTATTGGGTATTTCCTAACTATGCAGCCTCAAACATTCCTACTAGAATTTTAAATGCCTTCCATAAGATGAAAATTTAACAAAAATGATCCTAGAATGGGTAAAAAATAGAATTTAGACTAAATATGATCTTTTTTCACCACTTGACCAAACTGCATATAGATATCTAACCTTTACAAGAACTCTGAACTAGAGAAAAACAATACTAATCTTTGGACACCACTTCAAAATCATATGCTAAATCACTCATAGCCTCCAAAATATCATTTTCCATACATGAGGATCCCTGAGAATAGTAAAAACTGAAAACATAATGAAGGTCACCTACAGGAGCATGATTAGGCCACAGGGTGGTGATAAAGCAAGGGAGGTGAAGGAGCATAAGAGGTGATGAAGTGGGGGTGTCTTGGAACAGGGGATGATTTTAGAGTGACGGCAGTCATGTCTCAAAGTTTAAAACAAGCAGTCAGTGAAACTAAAATAAGAGGATGGAAACTAACTGCTCACTCACAACAGATAATAACAATACTATGTTACTATACCTTACCACAACCACAATCATATCACTGCAGCCATATAAAGAGGTATTCTCTTACTTAAAATATATACCTCATCTACAAGAAGAAGACCAGTCTCCTTAACGAATGAGGTCTTTCAGGTAGCAGTAAAGTTACTCAGAAAGCAAACGGATGACTTTCTATGAAGAAATTACTTAAGTAAGAAGCTAAACAGTTTTATGGAAAGGTGGTTAACCAGCAAGATCCAGACAGGTCAATTTATGGGATCCTCACAGGATCCATACAGGTCAACTGGCAAGATCCATACCAGTCAATATTTATGGGACAAAAGAAGGAATTTAGTAGGGAGAGCTTTAAAGAATCCTTTCTATGTACCAGCATCAAAAACAAGAGCAACAAAAGCACTAGCTTACCAGACTTTGTAATAGGTTATTATTAACTGAAAAAGGAATAGGCAGAAACACGCTCTAATCAGGGCCACTCAGAAAAAAGAAAACTGAAGTACAAAAAAGAATGCGATTAATTATAGCTCCTTTGTAAATCAGACTCTTAAAAGTGGAAGGGCTGTGGAAAGGGGGAGAGAAGACATATCAAAACATACCATCCACATGCAGATGGTTTCTAAACAGAAACTATGAGAAGCAGTACCCAAGGTACACCATGGGTTTTTGCTTTGGTGCCATGGACACAAGCAGACAGCTCATGGGAGAAGAGGACAAAATAATAAGTAGGAAAATTATCAGTATATTCACTGTTTTTCGATGGGAAATCCTACAGACTATTTACATAAATCAAAATACTGTCAAAATTAGGGCTAAACAATTTTGATTATGAAAAACAAAAATATATGTTGCATCCATTCAGGAAAGACTGAAATATACAAACAACACATATTATCTAACCTCTTCTGCTTTCTTCTTGGCTAGCTCTTCTTTTAATCTCTTCTCCTCTTGGACTTTCTCCAGTTCCTTTTTATCTTCAGCAATCCTTCTCTCTTCAGCTTTGATTACCTCCAACCGTGTCAGGTTGTCAATCTTACCCTCACGCTTGCCAATGGCTGCTTTAGTCCGTGTGGCAACCTTTTGATAGAACAAAAATATAAGAATTGTACAGTTAATGAACTAGAAAGGTGTTCCTAAAAACAATCTTTCAGTGCAGCATATATACTGAGAGTGACCTAAGCATGAACAGAAATACCGTATGGAAAATATCATATGACTTAAACAATGCCTACTGATGAGGGTGATCAGGTATACATGGGATGACATGCTATTCATGGGTTGAGCAAGGGGATATGAATTGGTCAAAGGTAACCAGAAAATGGTCTATGGGGCTTGACAATGAACAGGGGGCTGTCGTTTTGCTATAATATACAGTCACGGGAAATATAACACAAGTACAAATGAAAAAACAAGTCAGGAAATAATAGAAATTGAAAAATTATGCTAACAAAGATATAATGAAATGTGGGGGAAAAGAAAAAAGATAAATGAAGAGAGGGTATGAACAGTAAAAATAGAATCCATACATATAATTTTTACAAACAAATAAGAAAAAATGCAAGGGTGGGCCTATTAAAGTTGGGATAAGTAAAAAAGTGACCCAAAGCAAATATGCATGAAAGTATTTGACAATGGCTGCCTGTTACTGATATCATTCCTTCAAAAACATACCTCTTCTGGTAGTGTTGAAATAGTGGCAGCCAAAGTATCAGAAGGCAGAACATTCTCCGGAAGATACAGCGTTCGCGACAGGAGAAGCAGAGATGGAGGCACCTTTTCCTTAAGACTCAATTCTAACCACTGGGTGAGCTGCAGGCGGAGTCGTTCTTCAGACAAACCATAGGCCCTCATCCCTCTCGTACGACATGCTTGCTGCAGCTCCCATACTGCTAAAGAATCCACTCCCTCATGCTGGATGATCTGAAGAGTCCCACCAAAAAGTTTTGCTTAAGTTTTCTTTTGAATTCAGGAGCACTGTAATGTTTCAGTTTTAAACACAGTATTTCTGAACATTTATTGTTGTACAAACCCAGCATGTAAGAAAATTACTTCTTAAAACATGTCACTGGCAATTTATAAAAGGGGATTATCATTTAAAGCAACACCTACAGCTTATATGATTCATTATCATGAACAGTGATCTTATTCTATCTAACAATATCTCTGATGTCTGTTGCCTTCAGAAACTTCCATCAAGGGGGTGGCCATGTCAAAAGTCTACATTCATCCTTGTCCTTCCATGCCTCCCTTGTATACACCATTCCACACATTCTTAACCCTTTTCTCTCCCTCCAGTACTCTTCTGCTCTATTTCCCTAAGTCATTGGTGGTTTTCCTTTCATACCAACCCCTTTAATTGTACCATCATACATTCTCTTTGTAAACTCCTTATTTTGCATTCCTTCCACAGTTCCAAACCACCTCAAAGTATTAAATTTTACCTACTTCACCACTCCACAATTCATTCCCATTGCATTCCCTGTCACAGTATGTCTCTCAAACACCCCCTCATTATTTTCTTCATTCCATCCAGTCATACCACATACTCCTCTCAAATAATTCACTTCAGTAACTCATCCCATGTCTATACTTCGGCTGCATAGTTCAGGGTCGGGAGGACTATGCTGTCCCTTAACCCTTTCTTCACTTCCATATTTACATCTCTACCCCTTCAATATTCTATTAGGGGACCCAATGACTCTTCTCTCTCCTTCCACATCACCACTTATTAAAGTTCCAACTGTCGTCCTTGTCAAAAGACCTCATAAATCTTTAAGCTGTAAACACATTCACCTTGCAGATTCCCCCACAGAATACCCATCAATGATGACCCTAACACCTACCATGAAACTCCTAGAAACAAAGCATAACACCCATATGATACTCCAGCAACATACACATTCACAAATCCTATAAAAGTACCTATTTTACTTGATACACTCATTCCTCAGTTTTCTACATACCTTGTCATCAGCAGCCAATGATCTTAATTTCAATCGCAATTGGAATCTCAGAAAGTTATTTGTACCAAAAGGTTGCATCTCCAACAGTCGGCACAATGCTACCAACTGAGGTCGAGAAAGTGAATCCAATGTAATTTCATCTTCAAATAATTTGCTGAATTTCAGGATTTCCTCATTACTAATAGGATCACCAGTTTTTGTTATCTGTAGTTTGAAGAGGAAAACTATAAGTAACATATATATAACAGACTTGATTCTACAGTGTGCTCAACACAAAATTACTGCCAACATATTTTCCTAGAATCTCCTTAAAAAGCCAAGTGATGATGAAGTGGCCTTTGAAATTCTGACATTTATTCCATAAAATTCAGAGTAATCCTTACTTTCAAATGCAACAGAAAAATGATGATAGTTTTAAGCCTGATTGATATGCCTGCCACTGATAAACACATCAGAAGTTCCAAAAAGTACTTTTGTTCAAAGATAATAATACTCAATACCATGAACTTGCAATAAATTACTGGCCTTCTCAAAAAACTTTACAAATTCCTTGGCACTCTCTGAGCGGTGGCCTTTTGCCTGTACTGCCATGCTGTCCAAAGTTTGCTGGAGGAATTTTGCCATTTCTAGTTTCACTTTAAGTCTTTTCTTCATCTTTGCTTCCTGTAAGTAAAATCCAAACTTTCTATCATGTTCTTAGTAACTGCATGCAAATAAAAAATCTTTGTCTATTTTGTTGCAAAACTTGCAGAACTAATGTCATTAATGCATACAGATACTTTAGAGAAGTGTGCCATGGAGAATCTTTATATAACGGTAAAAAAATAAAAACTAACAATATCTTTATATAACGGTAACAAAATAAAAACAACAATATCTATCATACCTTTTCATTGGCGGTCTCAAATGTGGATGGGAGCATTCCAGGAAAGAGCTTGAGTGCCACAGGTAAAAGGAATTCCATAAAGGGGATAATGATGAACACAGAGAACGGCAACAGGCGGAAGAGGTCACTCGTTGTTCGCACCAGCTGGAATTAATGGCACAGTACAGTACATGTTACAGAGAACCCATAAAAAATTCAAAGTAGGACTTTAAAAAACAAATTATCTACTCGCTCATGACTACCTAATTTCAATGGTGGCATGACTTTATTAATATTCGAAAACCTCTAAGACAGTATTTAATGACTGATGTATAATTTATAAAAAACAAAGCTTAAAACCAACTATTAAGAACAAAAACAAGGACTTCAGATTCTGAGGAATAACGAAACATTTTCTCCGAGTGGGTACATTTGGGGAACAAGATACCCTCGGAGTATGTATTGCAGTTGGAATTCTTTCTACTTTCATAAATTGAGGATGATGCTGTGCTTCAACCACCCTTTTTGGTTGATTATAGAAACACTAAGGACCATACTTGAAAAGCTGGGTTCACTCTAAGCTAATCACCAACCACTATCAAGCTGATATTACCTTCCCATCATCCCCAAATATACATAGACGAAGATGACAGCTCACTCGATCCTCATCCAATGTGAAATTTACATTAAAATTACCGTGGATCTTTAGTCTTTCTTAAACTGAGTGCCTTGAAACCACATCAAGCAAGCTGTCTGTCCGGAACAAGGAAAAAAACAAAGGAAAGAATTGCTACTTTCACTCTCTCCAAGGTTCCGCTATACCGTACCTGGCATCGAGTCAATACTGAGCTCAACGTGTAATAGGAACATAACATTAAAAGGTTACTATACATTGGAAAATGAATGACGACAGTATGTGTGCTTCAGAACTTGTTAATGTTAGCTTGTAAATCACAGCAAAGCACTGCGTTCTATGACTTTATTGTGAGGTATACACGTACATACGCAGTATACTCTTCTCAAAGAGAACAGACAGCCAGGTGTGATGAGTGAATTCCAGCAGGCAAAGAGAGAATGGTAAGATGCAGGGGGGTGTTTTGTGCCAGCGACATCAGTGTGTTTTAAGTCAGACAGCCACTTGACTCTGTTAACCATGACTACCCGATATAGAGCAATGGTGGCGTCACAGATTCAGCAACGCATGATGGCACAACACCAAACATATCAGGGTTACGGTTGCAAAGTATAGCTGGTTGCTTTGGTTCTCGTGCATAGCATTACATTCATGTATATATATATATATATACCTATAAATGTCGACAGAGCACGAAAAAACGCTTATCTCGCCTAGGTAGACCGCTGGGCCCCATGGAATTTTCCGTGCTTGCCAAGGAGAATGCCAAATTCAACCAAGTCCACTACTCGCGTCAGCCAACAACAACTCAAACTTTTAACACCAACAATGTTAATATAACATTTATATAAACTCCATACAGTGACACATATTGCTAATGGTAAGACACGCAATAAAAATAAATATCAAAGAACGTGGAAAAATTGCCTGATGACGTCACTTAGGCGAGTTTCGCCTTTGTTAATGGTGATGTCAATATTAAGCACAATTTCACCAAACCTAACCTTTGGAAATGCGTTATGCAGGGTAGAACTGTTCCTAATACTGATATTATCACTGTACTTATGGAAATATGTTACGTTTAGGAAATTTGTTCGTAATACTGATATCACTTTACTTATAAAAATTGGGCAATTTTCACGTTGTGCCTACTGTATATACACGAGAGATCAACAGAAGGGACTCGTGGGGTAGAAAAATACGATATAAATATATAATTACCATCATACGTTTTGACTATTGTCTCGATTTGTTAAACATAATGGTTTTACAAATTAACGTTCTCTCGTTATCAAATAATCAAGTAAACGGGACTTCTATTCACCGTGCCATTCACCCTGATAGGTGACTTAACACATTGTCTGGCTGACAACAGCATTCTGATAAACTAAAGAAATACATATTCTTATCTTAGGCACAGATACCAACATCCCAAACGAATAATTCGTAAGAAAAACGGTATCCCCACTTTTTTTTTTGGATAAATGAATAACAGTTTAAGTCATGACTTCAGAATATAATTCTAACTACCATGATAATACATCCGCACATGCACCTTTATTGATGGTCCCAACACCAACTCGACAGACTAGTGTTCTAAACTAAAACTTCTTGTAGTTCAGGTGAATGGGGAAGACGAGGGGGGGAGAATGGCAAACTGTAGCCAAGCTGACTCGAAAATATCAAGAAACGTCAACCTGGGAGTCTAAAAAGACAGTCTCAGCTACATCCATTCTTTGTACCGAGTAAACACGACCCCGTCTCATAATACTAATAATAATAATAAAAAAAATAAACATCTGCCCGTGGTTTGCTTCCTGGCCAGGATGGTTAAAATCTTTAGCATTTAGGTATAATGCTGGATTCAATACCTAACTATATTGCTGAATGGCCATTGTGCCACAATGAGTACCATAAATTTTCTACAAACAAAAATCTTAAGTAGGCGAGCACAACAATTCAGCTCCCGTGTTACTACAATTCTCATAAATAGAATACTACGAAACAATCAATGTGATCAAAGTAAAGATGGGCAACAACACCTGCAACTACTCGTTTTGAAAGCAGTGTCTATTAAATGCTACTGACATCCGCGGTGACGCGATACAAGCTCTATGTACCAAGGGCCGCCTAGCAGTCTGCGTTGTCATGCAACTGCAGGACCTCCTCCGTTCCATGCCATCCCACCGCCCCAAAACATTTTGCTACACAAATTCTTGTCCCTCCCTAACTTGATTGGATATATTCATTTCTATTTTGCATATAGATATTTACCATATGTGCTTCAGGCTTTCATCCATAGTGGCAATGAAAGGCATCAAAACACGAAAAGCATGATAACTGCTAGAATGCAGAATCGCAGAGGACAAGTTGTGCAGGAAAACGGTCTGGTAAAAAGGAGGTTTCCCTAGCACCGCGGCAACACCGTCGTTTTAAAGCAGCAGGCGCCTGTGCCCGCAGCGAGGCTAGACATGTTGCGCCATCTACCACTTACAGTATTAAATTGACATTATATTTACCTTTGCAACAACTGCTGCGTGTTTGGTTTCATGTGATATCACTATCATGTTGCCAGACAGCACGATGGTCATTAGTCAGCGAAAAAGCTAGAAAAACAATAATAAAAAAATCAGTGCCATCACCATCAGCAACATCCATTAATCAGATAAGAGTCCCACAACATAATACACTTGTAGTTTTCTCTTAAAAACACTATCATCTTATATCATAAGTACTGAATAAAGCTTTGGAACTCTCTACTTTCTCATGTCTTTCCAAATAACTAATGACCTGGCTCATTTCAAAAGACAGGTCTTTTAATTACTCAAAAAATCGTAAATACTTTCCTTTTTTTCGCGTTTCTTAATCCTCTCTATATTTCACTTAGGGCCAGGCCTTGATGCGGACTGTGTCCGTGAAAAAAAAAAAAAAAAAAAAAAAGTCCGCTCATAGCAGCTGGTATCGGTTCATGTACGCTAGCTTTTGATCACAATTCACGTATGGACGTTGTCAAAACAGTCTAATATTAAAATAAGTATTACTATGATTATTACCAAATGTGACACCATTTTTCTACACAACATCGTAATGTCTGGAAATGTATTATTACCAAATGCGACACTACTTTCATACTCAACATCGTAATGTCCGAACTGTGCCATGGATAAATTGACACGATCAATGTACCGAAAACTTTAACAGTGATTCAATAGAACTAGAAGCAATACTCCAACAGCAGCTGTGAACTATTAATAGCGAGCGGGTGAGGCTAGAGACCCGTCGACTCACCCTCCCTAGTGACACTCAGTTTAGCCATAAGCCCACGAGCTAGCCCTCCAATGTTTAAAACTCTTGATCCTGGCTGATCGACACGGCATTGTGGTTACGAACATAAAAAAGAATCCAAATAAAACATACATAACACGACAATATAAAGGAAGCAGTATAGGAGTTTCAGTTCTTGGAAAGAAAGACATAGTCCCAAACATCATGCCTTGGGAGCATTGCCATGCACATGCTGTTCTTGGAACGGCTGAAGAATTAAATCAAGGTTGAAAGGGATATACCAGTATGGTGGTGAAGGGAAAGCTGGCTGACACGTGCGAGTATTATTTAAACTACCAGGGAGGTACCTGGGGGATGAGAGTAATGCTGACAACCACGCACCGGATATCGGCCACAAACTATAAATACCCATCTCATAGCATTATGATTATGGAAAATAAAGTAAAAAAAAAATGGTCATATCAATTAACTCAATATATACAAATATAGATAGAGTGACAAGATTTTCTAGCGTTAAAAGCGAGACACCTACGAAAGTAAAAAAAAAATCAAGATTATTACCAGCGGTTGAAACGACAAAGAAAAAAAAATCTAAGCAGTAATCTTATATCCAATAAACCGTAGATGCTATCAAACCTGTCCTACAATACAGGCATGCCTGTAAAAAAAAAGTATATATATATATATATATATATATATATATATATATGTGTGTGTGTGTGTGTGTGTGTGATCAGCAAATACTAGAATATAAAATGCCCTCCATCGGCAAGGATTCGGACCCCGTGCCATTTGTGAGAGCTGAGTACGCTAACCTCTGGGCTAAGCTGCTCATGAGGTACAAGTTCGAATCATTGCAGTTGAAAAGCATTATGCGTTGTGATAGTGCGCACTCATTTGTTTATTTATATATAATTGCCCCAGGATCCCTTTCTTTGAAAGAGTTTTGGTGTTACCCAGCGTTTCCTCTCTAAAGGCTCTTGCAGCAAAAAGCTGTGCTACTTTCAGAATTTTACGCCATTTTACGGTAAACCGAGGGGCATGGGGCAAACGAACAAGTACCCTTTAGATATACGCAACTGCTGCTCGCTTATTTACCACCTCCAGCTTTCTGAAAGCAAAATTTGACACATGTTGGGCTTTCAAGGTAAAATGGTTAAGCCCTTTCGTCTGAAAAAATTTTCCTAACAATAAACAATGAAATGGCGATGTAATATTTTCCAGGTTCATATAACATTTGCAGTTCATTCACCATGTATTAGAGGTAATCGCCTGACTATCTTTGGTCGACTTGAAACACTCATCATAATGGCCTCGAGTCACCTCAGCCAGATTGCTGGTGTGGTGGATCTACTAACCTCCCTGCCTGTACGCTAACGAAACCAGACCACCATGGCACCACCGGGTTATGGATCATGACTCATGAGGACAGCGACTCGCGTAGGAAGGAGGCAGGATTCGCTATGGCGTGCAGATCAATAGCCCAACTAACCTCTTACAAGTTTCATGCCCTTTAACTAGCTAGCTACATAAAATATTCAAGTTTCTTCTCATGCTAAACAACATGAGCAAAATCAAAGTACAGGTAACACAGATCAATAACAGCTCACCAAACTGTCCTCTAAAGACCAAGCCTACCTTCACACATAAGACATGCCAACCTTAACTGTCTGTGCTCTCCACTAATTTCCAAGCTAAACAAACCAACATAAACCTGAACACCTGTGCTCAAGACAACTAGTCCAACAAAAGCACCCCCTGCCATTCCAGGTACGTCCTAAAGATCATATTACCGACGCGTGTCGCTTACCAGCCGGGTAACAAGATCTAATTCACTTTACTCTCTGTTTTATATTCTGCATATATACTTTAACTCATACTTATAAGAAATATAAAGCTAGTCATTACAGTAAATCTCAGGGAAATTTTAAGGAATCCATGCAAATGCAAAACTAAACCAAGAGCCTTAAAACATATAATAGGAATATTTTTTAAAAAAAAAAAAAAAAAAAAAAAAAAAAAAAAAACGTACATACACCCACATTTAAAATATACTGTACACGCTAAAGAACTGCCATTTACTTTTTTTTTTCATACCATCTCAAAACGTAACCGTAAATAAAACTTTTACCTGCAGAAAAATAGTGCAATGGTTGCCCTGATTCCAAAGACCATTTAACAGACAGCAGCAAAATCCATCGTTGGATGATGCGGATTGCTGTCATGTGTGTGATCTCTCGGCTGGTCGAGGCTGACAAGTATCCTTAACGGTAGCCTCTCTGGGTTCATATGTTAGTTGTTCACAAAGATGGAGGACTGTGGTGTATAAGCCACCCGTATTACCAGTTAAGGCAATGGTTCCTAACCTTTTTCGGTTAGTGTATTCCTTGGCCTCAATAATAAAGCGTTTCGTATATACCCACTCTCAATAGTGATTCATATCTTTTTTAACAGATCTGTTTCTCCTTTTAATATCTATACTGATACATCTTGCCACAATAATGTATCTCTGAGCAAATCTGATGCGTCACTGCAGTGTTCTACTTCAACAAAATAGCACAATGGCTGTATACGTTTTGTTCGCAATGTACCTCACGTATCCCCCCGATGGGGCACCATGTACACCTCTGGAACTTTGGAGTCCAAGGACCCCAGTTTGGGAAAGTGTGTAAGGCTTTAATCCTAGTCCATAAGTGATCAATCTTTCGTAACATTATCATAGAGTTTGGGAGCAGATCGTGAACAGGTACATTAATAAGGGTTCAAATAATCACAGGGTCGAGACAAATGGAACTGTGAAATGAGTTCATTTATCTTCTAATTTTTCTTAAATACTTGTAACGAGGAAATTACTAGTTGTACAACAATTCTACATTTATACCCATAAAAACAATGGCTAGTATTCCCTGAAAAATACAATGAACCTAAATTTTTGAGTGACCGAAAACTGCCACTTAAGTTTGTTTAAACTCTCGTGAGGGATCGTCTTACTAGGCGTCATTATGTATAACGAATGCAGTCCGTAACAGTTCTGCTTTAAGCCTGCAACCTCTGGCTCCTGAATTACACCATGCGCAGGTCGATACAGCTGCACCCTTCCTCTTTAGGATGCCACTGCACCATCAAGACAAAATACAAAGTTAATGCCGGATTCCTAAGTGACCCCTCTTCGTTAACGCCATGTTCTTTGTCTCGTAAAGAGCACAAAGCATAATGCAATCTATATTTTGAAAACTTTCCTGCATATGACGTTACAGCTCACACCACGGTCACGTGATGCTATCACGTCATCGATTTCCCTCCCCCCAACCATTATCAAATGTTACCAACTTCCTTCTCCATCTCAGCATGCAGTGACCATATTACTTTCACATATATCAATCAATCTCCATACGTGAAACATTTGTAAAACAACGAGTGAATAAACGCCCCGCTACTCCGCCGTAAACACTCTAATGGATTAAAAGAGGTAAGAGAAGGTCGAGCACTGGCGTTGGCAACATTGGCGGGGTGAGAGAGGTTCAGCGGGGAACATGACTCGCTGGATCCTTCGCTCCTCAAGCTCATTCATGCGCAATACCAACACTGCTTTTTCACCTTGACAGCACCTTACAATGTTTTAATTAATATACTTAACTAAACGTCGACCACATGATTAACTATATTAGGAAATGCAGATTAAGTTTAGGAAAGAGAAAATGACAGCCAAAATAGAGGAAGCTACAAAGTCAACAAACTGTCTCCCGTTGTCTCCAAGTGCAATTCTCAGAAAAGTCACAAAGGAAACGTTTCAATGGTACATGACGAAAGACCTGGTGATAATATCTACTTTCTTTAGCTGGCAACGAACGCCGAACATCTGGCAACGTACCCTGTATGGTGACTTGGCTATAACTAGGCCATGCGACAGAAATTGGTCTACACAAGAAATTTCCTGTAATATATATATATATATATATATATATATATATATATATATATATATGGGAGAATAAAATCTATAGTGCTGTCCGTATTCAAAATAGTATATATGCCCAGAGTAACAAACCTACACTATCATCAAGAATCGAAGCTCTTTTCTTTTAGCGCCCGTTACCTCAACGTTGAGCCATGGATTTATCCCCCCTCAAGTGATAGTCACTCTCTGATTCACCTGACCCACCAGGAGAGTTTAGTGCCCAACACACCACTCATAAGCACTATGTAGGGACGGTCTTCGTCGCTCTGGTCTCAGTAAAGGGCCAGAGACAGACGATGGTCACCCCACCCAGTTGGAATGCTGCTGCCACTGGTGCCATCCTCATCCCTGTCAATTGGAACAACCGGACGATAACGTGCTCATCCTCACAGACACAACCCTCCTCACTTGTTTCTCTTTAATTTGTATGTATGGATGTTTTTATATTTAAAGGAACGCGCATTATTTTACCTTCCACTCTATAGAAACTATAATGCTCTGCGTACGATATTACCAATATTAATAATAATAATAATAATAATAATAATAATAATAATAATAATGAGTTAAGCTTCCCAATATCATTTCCCGGTCTTTCATATTTCTAAAACTTGTTAAATGAAAGCAACGAGACATTTTGACTGGTCGAGTGGCGACAGTCATGTGGGACAGTCTGTAGTGGGAAGGGAGGGAAAGGTAGAACATGGTCCGTCACGTGGCTAGTGCATGACGGAAGAGACATGGTGGGGATCCAGTGTACACCCGTGGAATCAGAGACAAGGAAGGTACGAACCTTGGGTATCCTGACCTGATCTTTAATAACCTGGCCGCTAAGAGTGAGGTCAAAGGCCACGCTACCATACACAGTACCTCCGAGTTGTACCGTCATGTTGGAGTTTTGCTTCTTGTTCATTTGTTGTGCCGTCGTACTCATGGGTCGAATCTCTGGGCTCGAGGGTAGCACCGTCGTGTTCCAAAGGGTTGTATTACACGTGGGTGAGGACAAGAGGTGAGGCAGCCACTTGGCCCTACCACGACCTTGGAACAAAGCGGCTGACAAGCATTTCTAGACACCACCTACATAGCCCGCCACACATTGCCTCCTCATACATCCTACCATCACACTTAATGATTCCTTCTCCTTCGATCCCACAGTAAAGCTGAGGAACACTCTCCCTTCATCTTCCGCTCTTCCTAAAAACCTTCTTATACCTTGAGATTCAGGTCTACAAACACCTAAGATCTGATTGATTTCCTCATTCGTTTGCTTACCCTGTTTTCCTGTCTACCATGACGGCCATGACTGGGATGCGATTTGCCAGTATTGGTCACTGTCAGGAATCTCACGTCCCTAATAAACAGTTTCCCAAGTACGACAAGTTACACAGACTAACGAACATCAACAACAGTACATGACAAGCCACACAGCTCGCTGCTTGTGCAGTCTCTGAAGGTCGCACGTAGCCATGACAGGGATCAATGTTCACTCCCCACCCAACCAATTGCCTCCCTCACACACAAGACACAGCAAATATACAAAAGAAGAGCATAATACAGGGAGTCACTATCAAACAAACTGGTACCGGGATATCAATTTTCATCAACAAGAAAATCATACTCATCCCAATGACACTTTGCCGTGATATTCTACGATGAAAACAAATATGATATTAGCCTCAGAGTCCAAGGTTCTGGACTCAGAGATGGTCCTTGAAGCCTACGAACGGTAACAGTTTAACTAATCACAAGCTGTATCAGAAAGGTCATACCTGGCTACTCGGATTTATATATAGAAAAGCGTCTCCCAGTTATTCAGGGCCACAACAGAAATCAATTCCCCTGCACAGAATATGACAAAGAAGGCATCAATAAAGAAGGACAGGGTTTTTCAACACTTAACATGGAAAATAATCCATGAAATTATAAAAAGGCTGAGCTCCTGGTGACAATAAAAAAAAGACGCATTGCCAAATGCCCCGCCACGAGATACATATACGGAAAAAGAAATCAGCCCATTAATCTCCAATCATATGTATGTCATGATGTTTGTCTTTGTCTCAAGCATATATAAATCTCAGCTGCCCGTTATCTATCACTCCTGAATCATAACACTTGCAAAATATTTTCCTAACGTGTAAATTCATGCAACTGTGTGCCCTACAATCTATTCTGACAACCAATGCCACAGGGAAGACCAAAAGTGTGAACATGAAGTTCTTATCACGCATTGTGCTTGAGTTATTGTGTTGACAGGAATATATCCACACACAGTCACATGAGTGATGGCAACAAGTCTGCATACTGTTGCAAGGCACGAAAAAATAATATATCACCACCACCATCGCCTATGGTACAGTATCAGAGCTAGAATGACCAGTCTACAGTGTCACTGCCGAACCAGCTTCTCGGCGTTTAAACCCTAGAGCGGGGTTACTTAATTGGCGGACCACAGCCTCTCCCTTCTCTGTACAGTTACTTGCTTAAAAAAAATAAAATCTTTCTCAGCACGTGTGAAACAAGCAGCATTTAATACAATTATATGTGTGAAATTACTAAAAATAATTCTTCCAATTATTTTGCGAGCGCACCTGAAATAAATCTTGCGTACTATCATTCACCTTTTACGTTATTTCAAATGAAGCGTATCATCCGGACCTCTGCCACCTAGGAATTCTGTGTGACTGGACCATCTTTAGTAGCAACTGAGCTGTCCTGCCCAAGAGAAAGACGATTCCATCCTTGCGTACGACGGAACGACTTCCACCTGACCATCAGAGAGTTGTTGCGTCGTACTCTCTGGAAATGGGTCGTGGTCAAGAGCTCAGTTACTGCAATTGACATCGCTTGACGCTCCTCCAGCAACTCCGGTCTGACCTTAAAAAGAAGTTACTGGATGGCCATCGCTACTGCTAATCTCACATCACCTTTCTCTCACCTTATACGAAGGTCTGCTTCGTCCCCTGCACGATGTACGGACCTTCATCACAATTGCCTTAAAAGACCGTGGACGATAGTGTGTAAAATTTTCCGTGGTAACTTTCCCCATTTGTTAGTCAACATAAGAGTGGCACCGCAATGTCACAGCTTATGCTCTTACACTGGATGATCTGAATCATACATCTACTCAGCACAGTACAGTACAGCACGTTTTCATGTCAGCTCATTCAAAAGTAAGGCCAGACCGTTCACTAGAAAATTCAGCGAAGCGGTAGGCATGCTAACATACGAACACAATCCAATAAAAGGTGCAACTATGACTACAGCCGTCCGTCGACCATCTTCCCCCTCCCCACATATTATATATATATATATATATATATATATATATATGTGTGTGTGTGTGTGTGTGTGTGTGTGTGTTACCAACCCCGAGGTCAAGATTTCAAGATTTCTCACTCCTGCTTCCTTATCCTTCCTTTGAGTTTCACTCCAGGCCTGGCCTCGACGAACATCTCTGTCTCCGTAAACGAAGCCCTCCACGTTAAATAAAAATGGTACGTGTCCGGTGGTTCGTGTGATGACCAGCACATTACCAACGTTCAGAGGAAAATGTACTAAGTAAGCAGACAGGTGAGCCAGCGTCTGTCCATGGCCGAGTGATGCCATAGGTCAAGCTGAGCGGGGGAACACGTGATAAATGTGAGAGGTCACAGGTGTGCATGAGCTGATCTTCCTGGCCTGGATTACCCGTCTTCTACACTTTGCGCCTCTCACACTACGCACCTGACAGTAGCACTATAAGAACAGAAGAATCAGACCCTGTGCTATGTTCAGCATGCGAGTCTATAGTCTTCAGTACACAGTAACGATAGCAAGACTCCATGTTCGTGAGGCCACTGAATAACGTGATTATATTACCAAAGCGACGCTCAAGCCCAACAAATGGGTCATATAATCGCTACGCCATGCCCAACACGCAACATGAATGCATATACAAGCACCCGAAGTGTCAACACACACACACACAGCACAGACCATTATCTCATTAACATTGTGCTTACAGAAAGAACATTTAATACTTGTTGGACCCAATCATCTTACATTTCTATCAATCAACATTTAGGAATGTCGTGTAATTTCCTATTTGTAGACCTAGGGGAGACTTATAACTCCCGGGGCCCTACATCTTAAACCTGAATTATCTCTGACGTAGTTTAGCCATTAGGCAAGGCTATTTTAGAATTAAGCACCGAGTTGTGCGAAATACACATAGATTACCATGTGTCAGATGTTAAGAGTTGATATTTGTGGAGTAAATGCCAGAAACCTAAATATATGAGACAAAGAAACCTAGGCCTAGAAGGTGAATGACAACCACTGCAGTGATGGCTCTGCGCTGCCGATACGATACCATAGTCGGTCGCTGCCCGTCACCTACCTGTGTGGTTACTATTTGTGTTACGGGAAAAGTTATACCCTACTGACCTGTCTTTTAACCTTGTATATATATATCGTCTTTACACAGACACAAACAAGGACCTCTGTCGTGTATCGATAAATTGTTGTTGACCATCACGGATGGACTAGCCGCCTGGGATCAAACCCGCAAAGGCTCGAATCCTGGTCGTGGTAGCCGCCCTACAGTCCACCTAGCAGTTCATCCTCCCTTAGCAGATGGTCGATAGAATAAGTACCTGGTGTACGCAAGTGTGTTTGCATACATAAAGGTAAAGTCACTTCATATAAGTCACTTCATATAAACAAGTTTAAGAATACGGGGCAACGTGAGTATAAAACTTTCTCCCCGTAAAACACAAATAGCAATTACATCCCTTCCGCCATTCACCCTGACCATACCATACGTATGACGTAATCAGAGAAGCATGTGGTAAGCATTTCCAAGGTGTCTGCTCATATTCAAACACTTCATCTGTAAACTGATTAAAGAGAGTCCGATTTTCGGAACAATTTAAAGTTGTCAACATGAATCTGTTACACCCAAAAGAGATTTGTACTCTCCTCTACAGATCTGGTGACACAGCAGATTAAAGAGTCGATTTAATTGTGGAAAGAGAACTAAACAGCAATAAGCAACTAATGCTTTCCAATATGGAAAGAGAACTAAACAGCAATAAGCAACTGATGCTTTCCAGTATAAGAGGTACTATTATTCAAAGTCACAGGTATTTGAAGCAGTAGATAATGAGGATGAAGCTATCTTTCATACCAGCCTTCACTCCTGGAACGCTGAAACCTTTTGCCCGTGCAAGATCATTTCCCTCATGGCCAGTGTTGTCAGCATCGTGTGGAGGTGAAGGGCTCACACTAACTTGACCTCTACCGACGAAGCCATAAAACTGAAGCCAGAGTTTTACAATCCCTCATTCCCACGACAGAAGCAACGAAGATGGAGACATACAGGTGCAAAAGATAAGCAGTATAATATTTTCAACTAAGTCATCACGGACTAAAGGTTCCTTTCGCCAAGTGAAATCATCAGACGCCATGAAAAACATTCTACGAGTAATTCTATTGCGGATGATTTCGGAAAATGAAGACCTTCAAGTAATCAGGTGATACTGTGTCAAAGTTTTCAAAGTCGACATGAGGAAAGGTAAAGCATGTGTGCGGATCGTGGTGGGTGTGGGAGCGTCTATCCCCTTCCTTGCACCAGACCAGACTCGGCGGAGCGACTAACTCCGCCTCAACGATCGCTGTGCCTTTCACTTCATCAAAGCGTACCTACCTCCACACACAGCAAAGAACTGTAGCGACTAATATCAGCCGCGCTGCACAAAACGCTAAAGAACACTTAAACGCAACTTATTCTTTGGGATTAATAAATTAATACTGCCGTCGTTTGGTCCTTTCTCTACAAAGTCCACACACACACACACACACACAGAAAACAAAACGAAAAATATCTTGGCAAAACCAAATACCCGACGATTAGTGGATATGGGTCACGACCTCGTCACATATGACAAGTCATCACGCAGACTGCGTGGCAAAACCAGTCGTATATTGGCGGAATCTGTCTATCTATAAATATATATATATTATATATATTATATATATATACACACACACACACAACCATGCAATATGTAAATGTACAATATAAGTATTTCCCGACCGTAGTTAGCACCTTTCCTTCAGTGCTACATGAATAATCATACAAACTGTAGTTGGCTTTATGTTTTCTGTTTTATAAATGCAAATGGATGAACATAAAATCTATTGCGTTAATGCTCCAGATATGGCAGACGCCCAAGTACTTCCGACTTGCATTATACTGTGGGATATAATTAGAGGTGAGACCAGGCCAGGCAGGTGAGTTTGCTGGCAGGAGTTAAGACATATGCCGTGCCATAAACCGTCATGCGCCCCAGGTATATGTGCACCCAGACTGTTTTAGGGGGAGAGGGGAGAGACAACAAATTGGCAAGTATCATAATGTGGTTGGGAAATACGTAAGGAGCTAAGGCTCGCAAGAGAGCTGCAAGACGAGAGTGCCCTGCTCCCTTCTGTGGGGTACCTTAATTGTAAACTCTGTTCTTAACGCTTTGCAGACATGAAGCAAAACATTATAAACGTTTGAATCTGAGGAACGAACAGGTATTCTTTCCTGTCAGGTTTATGTGCACTATCACATCCAACCCGGTAAAGATACAGTATAACTGAAGTATATTCGGACTCATCAAGTAAAACACTACACACCGACACGTCGTCCAAAAGTTACAAACAAATCTTTTATATCTATACCTATCAAGGAAAAAGAAATCCATAAAGCATGAGAAAGGACAAAATAAGAAGACGTTGAGGAAGAGAGTGAGCAGCTTGTCATGACGAGGGTTGGTGAGGGGAAGAACTGTTGCTGGAGCAGGTGGGGCGAGGGGCTGGCGCCGACATGTCTGGCGCAACCTGGCACCCTGGCACCCACTTCAAGACGCATCCCGACTCTGGCACACGACAACACTTACACCTAATATTTTATGGGTTTCTCTTCCTACCCTTTACTTATATCTTACTACATATGTTCTCCAACATATATCTATCATGATGACTCCATGGCTGTCAAACCATGGAGTTTGGTAAACAAACACACATGAAGCAGAGACATACATATGTATACAGTGCTCGAATCGTAAAATTCTAACAAGGGGGTTACTTGTCCACACACTAACCAAGCTGACCACAGTTACTAGTTATACTGCGTTTCAAATCCTTTGATATCAAGATGTGGTTATGGCAGGTGCTGCCTTTTGAAAATCGTCACTTACTTAAAATATTTTTCTACACATGAACAGTGTGATATTTCTGTTATGTGTAAACCTTCTGTGATTTATACAGCTATTGAACTTTTCAACCCTCGAGCATCCTACACTAGAAATATTAGCACATCTAAATCTTTAACCAACTTTATTACTGCTGCATATAACTGCACTTAAAGAAACAAAGCACAGTGCAACATAAAGCCCTTAAAGATTTACGTCACTGAAGAACCACCAAAGTAACAGCAATGGAACAGAAGCCAACCAATGCTGCACCATAAGCAGTACTGTAATATTCTACTCCCAACCCTCACCTTCTGCACCATGATCTACTCTAGATCCTCACATTCAACCTTGTTACAGACTCGAAACAGAAACCTTTTCATCTCATCATTTGATTATCATTAAGATCTTATCTTACTTTGAAGTCCCTTATCCTATAAAAATTAATGTGAGTCTTTTTGATATTCCAAACATAATCATCTTACAATATTTCTACAGCCCACCTGCTCTTCAGTATGCATCTGCAATTTATCAACTCACCATTTGATAATACTGTACTGTCAAACTAACACCAGTGAAATATGTTTTGCAAATAAGCCAAAATAAATTTTACCATACTTTACACATTTTTTTCACATTACAGATTTCGGTCATGGTCAAAAGGTCTTTTCAAGGTCATGCCTTATATAAAACTTATAAAGTGGGCCAAAAAAGATAAAAAGTACTGTAAATGAAAACTACCCTTCACTATTTCATCCTATAATCTACAGCGATTTCATTTTTTTCATAATGTAAGTACCAATATACCATGAAAATCCCTCACTTTCCAGGGTTTAAAAATCATCTACAGAATCCTCATCCTAAAAAGCTCAAAAATGGCTACTGATAACCCAAGAAGTAAGTATGGTAGATATGGAAAAACGAAGTTAATCTTCAGCTCACTATATATAGAGAAATACTTACATCCCACTATCTTGAGGGAGATCTTCTCTTACTCATTAACACAGTACCTTTATCTTAATAAAATTTCCATGTCCAGCTCCCTTGATGGGAGTTCCCAGAGGGAACAGGCATCAGAAACATACATATATAGAGGTTGAACTCAGACCTTAAACTGAGTTTGCTTGATGATGAAGTGACATAACTAACAAGGTTAAGAAATGAAAAATGAAAATATTCAAGCAACCTTTTGCATTAGTTTTGTTTGTTGATCTCTCTCCTTAACTATGACAAAAATCACACTATATGCCACATGGAATCTATTTTTTCTGAAAATGTAATCCTCATTACCAGGTGAAATTCGAAGGTATGTTACTATGCTACTAGACACAAAAGATGAAATTCCCTTTCTGTTCCCCCCAAATCTCTCAGTATGACTCACTTAAGAACACAGACTCCATACTGCAGTGGTTTATGATGCAACCTGCCAATATAACTAACGCAAGTTCAAGACATTGATATGGCAGGCATGAATGTTAAAATTTCAGAATCATTAGAAGAAATCAGAAGCCTGAATACATTCTGAGAAATTATTGAATAATCATGAAAAAACTGAATAAGACAATAAGTAGATTCTCTTGAGAAAGTTTAGTTTAAATTCCATGATAATAATATTTCTAATTATTTCAAAATAACACTAACCAAATAATCTTCTATGTTCTTCATGAGCATGTTTTGTTACAGTACACAGGTGGATTTCAAGCTGGTTCACCTGTAAGGTATATTCGAAACCATTCATTTATGACTGATAAGAATTTCCATATTCTCTTAAACCTAACAATTCTTTATCATGATGACCAAAAGAGAACAAATAACACAAAACTAAATGAATAAATAACATTCTAAAACCTGATCATCTCTATCACATTCACCTATACATCTGTCAATGTTCATCTTTAACCATTCATCTACTCTTTAAGTGGGAGTGTGTTCAGATGCTTACAGGGAGTAAATGGTCAAGCCTTTCATGGTCCAGTACATCTTGAAAACATCTTGAGGAGATGTGAAAGGGCTCTACAGCTTTTTTTAAGATTAGTATTTTTAAAACCTGCTATAAAGTTAAAAGAGCCAAACTCCATTTCATACCTTAATGCTTCTTGCACATTTTGATAAAACTTGGAGAAGCCAGAAGAAAGAAATGGACAGCTAGCAAAATGTATGAATTATCAACTACAAAAACGAGAAACAGCACATTACCTGTCGATGTTCTCTTCGTGATAACGTTTCACCATTGACAATTCGCCACACAAATTTGCAGCAGATTTTTGTGTCAATGAAAAGTAACCGGAAGCCATGGAAATAATGTAATATTTCTTCTTTAATCCTAACACCAAGAGACTTTCTTTGAACAACTTCTGGCTTTTTCTCTTGAGTTAAGGGAGATCCTGCTGCTTTAGCTTTTTCTTTAAGGTCTTTTACAGTCACTTCAACTTGTGATGATGGTTTCAGGGATTCCTTTTCAAAAACTTTTGAGGATGTGTGAAAAGTACGATAGCAAGGAACATATACAGTAGTATAGGACACACGCAGCGCTGGTGATATAAACACAGCTGACGTAGAGGCCTGGCAGTGGCCATGGTGCTGGCCTGGCCCTTGTGTCACCCATCCACCAGTAAGGTTACTATGTGTGGTGTAGGCTGCAGCAGCCTCAGGAATAACTCGTCCTGACACCCCATTGTTGTGCCAGGGTCTCCTCAGCACCAAACCACCATTGCATGACACTTGACGAAACCCTGTTGAAAGAGATAATTTTGAACATGAACTGAAGTTGTACTGAAGTCAACACTCACATCACCCAATTCTGAAGGAAACAATCGAATCAAAAGCATCCTTCTTGACAATTTCAGCTAATAGGCAATAACTTGAACACAGAGCAGATTGGAGCAAACAAGAGTTATCTCAAGAGTTTACAAAAAAAAAAAGAGTAATTTCTATGCGATTTATGTTTCTACTCAAAAGAGATCATCTAATAAAACATGTAAATTTCTCTAGATTCTGAACAATAATTACAGTTATTATTCAAAACCTAGTTTTATTGGAAACCCAATTAACATCAGCATTCTAAATGTAGAAAATTTGTAGTTTAAGGACATCACAATAAAATCTGAAATATTGTTTTCCATCACTTATTTGGAGATAATACTAAGACCAGAAAAATGTGACGTATGATTCTTTTCTTTTCATCCTTGTTTTATATATATATAATATATACATATATATATATATAT
>JAYMFT010288155.1:0-10397 GCA_038088735.1 Panulirus argus | reverse complement strand
AATCTTGCTGAAGTTATATATATATATATATATATATATATATATATATATGCAGTACTTGGTATTAAAGGCTAGATTTAATGAAACAGGAGAGAGAATTTTAAGGCCTCAAATGACATCTTTTATATGAATTTGTACATCAAACTAGAAGAAACATTGGGAATCGTCGGCTCTCACATGGGATACCAAACATGCAAGTCGATGGTTTTGAACATTCATGGTTCTTCCTTAGCAAAATTTCTTCTGGTACTGGTGAGAAGTGAAAGAAAATTGATTCATTATTTTTTCCCCTAAGTATCGCAATAGGTTAAATATTGACTTTTTTTTTCTGGTGCATCTGAAGCCGCTGTCAAAACAAGTTTAGAGTAACTTTTTTTGTTTTAAATGATTCGAATATAAACCAGGATTCTTGTTTTCAGTGAACTCAGTTTCATGAAAATCTTGTCGTGGATTGACTTAGTCATCATGGGCTGGTGGTAGTTAGCATGTACGTGTTATGAGGTGTGAGGTGACAGCAGGTCACCGTGATGGATAGTTTGTCCTTATATGTGAGATGGTATTACTTGAGCACCCCGGTGCGACCCTTGGGCACGGCGATACGACTCTTGGGTAAGACGATACGACCATTGGTTACAAGGTACGGCCATTGGGAACAAGGTACAACCTCTTAGCAGAGGTAGGACCCATAGACATGATGACCTGGACTTCGACCTGACCCCTAGGCCGTCATACCCAAGGGTCGTACTGTCGTGCACAAGGGTCGTACGTCCATGTCCATATGGTTACAAGACGTATGGGTAGAGGGAAACTGAAAGAAAATTTGGAGCTTTTATCATGTCTCTATTTGATCAGCTTACACACAGACACACATTGTTGTCATAGTACATGATGTGATTGACCGAGTATCAGATGGTAAAGATTGTCTTACGTTTTCTTCCAAACTACTGTTTCGTTGACTGGCATTTAAGATACCAGGGTAGAAGATGGCGTCCGGTTGAAAGTAGGGAAGTTGTTTTTCTCTGGGTTTGTGTATGAGAGAAAAAAAAACTGTATGACCTTTTGTGAGAGACTTAGTGCCTTGTGCTGACCTTTGTGTACCCAAGTTGAGTTTGTAGCTTTGGTCGCACAGATTTCGCGTCAACGGTTGTCATATGACAGCTGGATCATACCTGACACGACTTTCTCATATGTCAGCCCGTTCTCTGAGTGAATAGGGTTTTTTTGTGTGTTGAGCGATAAACACGTCCAGGTCCCAGGGCGCAGGGTTCATAGGAGGTGGTGAGGGGCAGGGAGCAACAGATACCGGGGTTGTAGCCTAGTCCTGTAGTGACAGCCAACCAAGATATGTGGTAATGTGCGGGAGACGAATTTTGATTGATTGGTTGTTTTGGGTTTAGGCCTGTCTTTGTAGGGGTTAGTAAGTCTGTCACCGTCAAGTTATAACCAGCAATCGAAACAGCTTAGAACACCTTCAAATATTAGAGAAAATTCAGAAACTATACACGCTCCTATTACACATCTGACCCATCTTATGTACAATGAAGTGAAACGTTATTTTTGTCTACTGTAGAAATGATTAATGGTAATTGTATCATCTTTATGGTACAGAATGGATTATATGACGATCTCGTTTATTTATGAGCGTTGATTTTTGCAATATGTTATGGTCGATTAATTATTATTGATATGGTGAGTGTCCCAACAGATTTTGCCTTACTATAAATACTTCCAGATCAAACAGCATCGTCGGACAGAAAAGGAGTCATCCGGCAGGTCGTGGGGATGGTGGAGGAGGGGGTACAGGTTGCCCCCCCCCTTGGTGCTAGGGGAGGGTGGGGGTTATTAACGGGCAGGACCGTCAGTCGCGAGTTCGAGGCTTTAAAAACCCTCCTGAGAAGGTGACAGGATTGTTCTCCATGTGGGGCGCTGGACACGTATTCCGCCTGAGTTTGTGAGCCTAGTGGTACTCAGCCGCTGCGTGGATACCCTGTGACCAGATGATAGAGTTGGCCCAACCTAAGGATATCAATACAACCAGCCCGACTGTTAAGATCAGTATGTCTAAGCCCTCCGTGGCGGCCATGATGATGGCATTCAACATACAGCACAACGCTGGTTGTCTCAGTGGCAGACTAGTGGGAAGGTTCCTCTACTAAGACGCATTGAAATCTCCAACTGAACCACTGGGGGCTGGTATCCACTACACTTGGTATCTTCTTAATCTGCGAAATGTCACGGTAATTTTTTCGCTATATTGCGTGATATTCAAGTTTGTAGTGAAATGTAATGAAGTGCGTTGTGTGTTTGATTTTGCAATGACGAAAATGGTATATATTATCAAGCACTTTCTGATGCATTTTTACTTATGATTCGCTTTAAAGTCATTAACTTTATATAGCGTTCTGGTACAGAGAGGCGAGTGACGTAGGAGGATAAAATCATCGTTGAGCCGGCAGGCGACAGCTTTCGGTCCTGCAGTTAAACAGGAGTTTCTGACGGACTCCACTCGCTAGCAGACACCGGAATGCAATCACATACTTATCCTGGAACCACACTCACACACACACATGTTACTGAATAAAGTAAACGAAGACATGGCGATTCGAACAGCATACAGAAGTTTAAAGTGTTATACCATAGGACAATATTCAAGAGATGAGGCTCCATTAGTGTAGAACATCCTCCCCATACTGTACGTATAGGTCATTACACACACACTCACACAAACACACACGCATACGCACAGAACTATCTCCACATTATCGTATTTAACACAGTAGTCTGTTGTGAATCTTACAGTCACAACAAAGACTATTTCCTCAACATTATCAGATTAGATGGGGAGGGAAAAAGACAATAGTAATTCAAGTAAGGTAATACACATACGGATTACTTACGGCGAAGGTGATCAAGGTAGCCTCTGTGTATATAGGGAAGGCGAGCGTTATCTCGTCCCGATGGCACCACAACACAGGCCGCACCGCCGCTCTGAATCATTGTCTCTTATCTGTCCCCCGGTCCTTGTTGTGATAAGATACAAACATAACTTGTTTTTAACGACGGTGGTGTTGGATCTGTAAACAACACAGGAGTGTTTAATGCGCCTGCAGCACAGTGTGTACGATCGTCTCCCTAAGTTTCTTAACAAACTATTTCATACAAGACCTCTCCGTCCTGTTGGTCTGATGTCACTCTCGTCCAAATAAATAATATGAATAATATAATCCAGGGAACCGTTATACTCACTATAATAAATCTACGAGTGGGTTTGGAAAGTTGATTATGGTATATATAGAATATATATATACATATGGATAATAAGCATCGTATCTCTTGGTTTAGCTAATGTCATCAGGGAACACTCCCAGGCAATCTCGGCGTGGACTGTCCCGCCATCTGTTGAGTCAGCCGCGCACTAGTACCCAGAACTAGCGAGATACATTATCTATACCCAGGTATTGCGACACATTTCTCTAATCGTATACTCTCCGAACATATAGATTATTCCGTGTGTATTTATGACTAACGTTAGACCGCTGAAGACGAGGGAGGGTCGCTATGGGATTGAGTTAAGAGGGAGAGAGAGAGAGAGAGAGGTCAGCCAGCGGTGGGCGGTGCGTGGTGGGAGCGGGCATCCTGCCTACGTAATCAGCAGGGCTGGCCAGAGGCAGAGGCCAGGTCTCGCCGCGAGAGGTGAATCAGTATTGTGGGAACCAGTGGACCGTGTGGTGTGTGTTGTATTCTAGTGTTGCTATGTGCGCTCATCCATGGAGTTATTAACCCCCTTAAGTTGCCTGCCGTGTGGAATATGTCAGTTATGGATCATTTAGTCATGGACGAAGCCCTGAGCGCATGTCTAGGTGAGTAATGCAAGAGGGAAAGAGAGTGCTACGTACGGGAGAGCAGGGCAGGTCTGAGCGCTGTCTTCAGTGCATATTGTTGGGTCACAGTGGCCCCCTGTATGCCATACGTGGCCCTATACACATTTATACCAACCAAGGATGTGTATATATAAAGACGGGGTCTCACACTTAGGCTAGGCTGTGATGGAACTGGTTTTTTTTTACAGAGCTAGAATCCCGTTCCTCAGTGTTTATGTACATTTTCTTGACGCGAGAAATCCTTTCAGAAACACGACTGATCCAATAACGATCCCGTGTTATATTTGTCAGTGTTTACACAACAGATTCTGTATGTGTATAAATATTTATGAGTAAATTCGTTGTTTCTCATCTTCGTTGGCTGCTTGCCAACCCGAGCATTCAACGCTCAACTCTCTCCTGGATCTACTTAACTGCTATTCATTACTCTCTTCCGATTTTTCACCTAACCATGCATGATTGCTTGTCATATAGTTGTCACAGACGCTGCAGAACTAGTGCCACTGTGGTAAATAGGTCACGTGATGTGGGACATCCAGGGTACCTACTTTTAGATGTGATAGTTCTAAGTTTAGTTTGCGAATTTCATTTTTACTTGTCATAAGGAAATATTTTTGTGGATATTTTATGACCTGCTGAACAAATATCGTTGTGGGATGACTCATATTTACTACTCTGTAGTGATGATCTGGGAAAACTTGGACGGACCTGGCCTTGGCTTTCTCTCTCTCTCTCTCTCTCTCTCTCTCTCTCTCTCTCTCTCTCTCTCTCTCTATTTACATGATGATTTATACCCTGATTTTATCCATGCATGAGTAACTTTACCGGTAGCTGTTTGTAATAGTTATCCTCAACATGGTCAGGTAATTTGGTTGCTGGCTCATAAACAATCACGGCCGAAAGGAGACTGTCACATACGCACAATTCCTTCATTCAAAACATACTGGATTTTTTTTTTTTTACTTGATTATATGTATTCTCTCTCCATACTTAACGACTTTTTGTTGTCTGTATGACAACTCACCGATGGAATCAGTCTGATTTGTTGTGTTGTTGTTTGTATGAGTCACAGTGCTCCGTAGTGTCGGTTATTTACGTTAATTTTCATCTGGGACACAGCCTCCACCTAGCATACTACAGCATTTGTCCCAAGTGAAGTGAGAAGTGGTTGTAAATGTGTATGTGTGTGTGTGTGTGTGTGTATTATTACTGTTTGTTTGTCACGGGGGTAGAGACTTTTACACTCGTGTTGCCTCCTATCTTAATCTTGTATACGTTTACCAAGTCTTTACTCGTATGTGTATGCATATTCACACCGGCCTAGGCCAGGTGCACGTATATCGACCCCCCCTACCCCTCCCCACCTCCCCGAGGGGAGGATGAACAGCCTGGTTGGCTGTGGGCAGACCATCGCGCCCAGGACACGAAACGAAGTGCTGCTGTGCGAATCATGGTCAGCGACGCCAGTCGTCGCTAAGGGGAAAGTTTACAAGTAAGGCTCTCTCTCTCTCTCTCTCTCTCTCTCTCTCTCTCTCTCTCTCTCTCTCTCTGTATATATATATATATATATATATATATATATATATATATGTATGTATGTATGTACGTGTGTGTGTTTTGTGTGTGTATGTGTGTGTGTGTGTAGAGACAGGAACACACATGAGGACGAGGCGTCGTTGAGACAAGTCTGTCCAGCAGTGTAGTTTCACTGAGACGGATAGTAATACTATCAGTCCTGAGACGGAGGACGTAAGATAGTTCCGGACTACCTTTAGCCTTTATTTTTTTTCTTTTTCCTGCCGTCATAGCTTTGGTTGCTGCCGTTATAGCTGAAGCTAACAACGTGTGCTGTACCTTGCCGGCAAACTTCGTCATTCTATTCTCAACTTCTTTTTACAAATGTCATCTAGACTCGTTAGCTGATGTAAACATACTTAACTTTTTTTTTTTACTCTATTTTACTTTTTCAAGTAAAGGTCAGTGGCTGCATTCACCTGCTATTGTGGGGAGGTGTTCGTGGAAAGTTCTAACATTTCAAAATCAAATTTTGCTTTGAGATGGATTTCTAAATCTTAGAGAGAGAGAGAGATGAGGTGAGAGGAAATCTCTAGGAGAAGATAACATTACTAAGGTTTTTGCTCTGTATGTGAGCGTGTGGTTGGTACGGTTGATAGTGGAAGACGTTTGGTGGATATGGTCCGGGAGGTGAGGTGGAGGGATGTAGGAAGTGCGTCGGTAGGGTTTGGTGGAGGTGGAGGAGAGGGTAGGTGGTGAGTGAGTGTGGCATTCAGAGGTGTGGTTGGTGCCATTTACAGGTACTAGGCGTCTTTCGGAAGGCGTGAGGGACATTGCAAAGTTCGTTGGTAGTGGGTGAGAGATTAGTCGTACAAGTTTGTTAGGACTAGTCATTAATGTGACGCCAGGCTATAATAAACAAGTTTATTGTGAATTCTGTTCAAAAGATCCACTCCTGCGTTCGTGACATTATGTCGACCGACGGAGCCTGAGTGTGTCCCCTTGAACGCGTAACGCGGAAGTCTGTCTGGCCATAATCCGTCGGATGGTACTAAAAAAAGAAAGGCTAATACGCCTGCAGGCGTATACTGGCACGATGGAATAACGAGAGAGACAACACAGGTGGTTGTTGTGCATGGGAAGTGTTGTGAAGAATGATTGTTGACGTCTCAGGTTACTGCGACCTCGGTACATTGAATGGTATCGCGTATAACTTGGACCACAGGTTACGTTGGCTCACTCACTCCAGGATTATCGTTCGAAGTCATACCTATCCTGTGAATGTGTTATAGTTTTCCATTATTTCTGTAGGTATGGGTCGCCTTTATCTTTTTGTCTGTAAGTGAGGGCCACGTCCCCAGCCGGAGCGGAGACGCAAGCAGTCGGCTGGCTCGGTCCGTGGCGCTCTAGAGCCGCAGCCCAAGTTGGTACCCATTTGTTTTACCACCCAGAGGAAGGATGAACAGCCGGGTGAGCTGTGCACCGCCGTCGTCTGCCCGCACCAAGGGTCGAACCGGGGTTTCATGGACCAGAAGTTGTCGTCGGTGGGTCGTCCGCGGGTTGCCATTCCACCGAATGTGGTCGCGTGTCAAGACCTGTTGAGATGGTCAGCCACGTGGAGAGTGACGTGTGAAAAACAGAATATAACGTGTATGGAACGTGTCGTGTTTTCTCTCGTGGGGTTGTAGTGGAGTGTCCGGACAGTCAGAGTCGTTGGTTCCTGTTGTTAAGGATGGCAGAACGGGTAAGACACCCCGTCTGCCGAAGACGACCTGTACCAAACGCTTCGTCTTCTGTTCGAGACGACCTCTGGGCTTCGTATCACGACAGGGACGACCCCCCTACCACGACCAAGTCTGTCCTGGCGATCACGAAGATGCCACGACACATCCTGACCGCAGCGACACCTGGCCTGCTGACACGACAAGAAGAACGACAACAAGGACGTGGCCTTATCGGCCGGCAAGAACAGTCATCAGTTCTGCAGAGAACCACGACGGGGAGGCGCTCCGTACTCTTTGGTTACGACGACAAGAGACAGCCAGGTCGTTCAACACGACAGCAACGACAGCTTCTCCGTCATACTGATAATGAGTACAAAAGACACGACGTCTTATCGTCACGACATCAACAAAGACATGTGGGACCCCCACATCTTGTGATAACAATAAACACGACATTGGTTCCTCCTCTCTCTCTCTCTCTCTCTCTCTCTCTCGCCGGGCCTGTTGAAGCTAATAACACATCCCTCAGGTGTCCGTCCAGACGACCTGAACGACACGCGCCTCACGCTGGGGGAGGCCGCCAGGTCGTCACGCACAGACACGTGCACCACAGGTCCAGTACGTGTATCTGAGCACGACCGTGCGACCCTTGGGCATTGTGGCGTGGGCTTTGACCTGACCTCCAAGGCCGGGCCATCATACCCAAGGGTCGTACCGTCGTGCTCAGAGTGGTTAAAGACCTCTGCGTTTGTTGTTGATTTCTCGCCTGTGTGGAGGAGTCTGCACGTTGCATGCTTCAAGTGCAACATTCCGGTTGTAATGAATTGCAAACGAGTAATGCGATATTGGATGCGTGTGGAATGAAGGCCTCCCCACCTCTCTCTCTCTCTCTCTCTCTCTCTCTCTCTCTCTCTCTCTCTCTCTCTCTCTCTCGAAACCAAGTCGCACGTTGCGAAGTGATCGAAATGATTCTTTCCAGGTTACGTAACCCAACTTTACCCGACAGGGTCGTCATTGGCTCCCTCCGATCCATCGGTCTGTGGTGTCTGTCTGTACGTTTGAAATGTTCCATGGGTAATGGATCGTGCTCATAGAATTCTACTCTGCTCGACTTACTAGGGTCACGTTATTGCTGTCTTCATGGGTGTGTGTAACTCGATGATCATGACAGTACGACCTCTGACCACGACGGTACGACGGCCTAGCCTTTCGTTACCTGTCCCTCCATAACGGTCAGGCTAAAGTTAGGCCATAGGGCCGTGCTCAAGGGTCGTATTGTCGTGCCGTCGTCCTTTAGGGTCGTACGTACTGTCGTCCTTTAAGGTCGTAACGTCGTGCTTAATACGTTAATGTCTTCATAATCACAATTTTTTCCAGACCGCTTGATATTCAGCATGAAATTCAGCGAAACCTTTCTACGCAATTAATCTGTCGAGTTGCGCTTTGTTCAGATTTCTTGGAACATTTTTTTAATCGTTTTTATTACTAAACCCAATTCAGTATCATCGGTGGACGGCTTTGGTAGTCACCAACATCTGAAAACAAATTGTACATTTCACATCCCTTATTGATAGTAAGAGATAAAACAAGATAAATCTTTTGTTAACATTTATTGTTCTCTGGGTACGTAGTAGAAGCGGACATTAACCCTGTTATGATTTTTACCTTAGATTTTTCCCAAAGTTTTCCTGATAAATGCTCATTTGATTGTTTCGTGCATCGGTTTCGTCTCGGTGCCCCACCTTTTTACGGGTGGAAAGAGTTTCCAGTTAGCCCCTCGCATAATTATCAATATATGATAAAAATCACAGACCAGTAGCATTGTTGGTATCCATCTCTTCCTGTAATGTACATTTTATAAATCTGTATCATTGTCTCGGGTGTGATGGTCTTCCATACAATATGGCCGTAAATCAGACGACATATGAGATCATTGGAATGTTGCCACGTACCGCCATTATCGGAGTGGCGTGTGAGAACGGCCGGGGTGATGGTGATAATGCCGTGAAACTGGCTCGGGTAACATTATCGTCGACTCCAGATACAAAAACTGGCGGGACAGGGACAAGGCCCTGAGGGAAGCCATTACTGTCAGAGGCCGAGATTGCTACGGCGGCTGTTCACAGTTTCATCTGCGCATTTCTTGTTAAATATTCGTTTATCTGAAAATATTTAAAATTTTTCCTTTAATTTTTCGAAGCTTATTCGTTTTTTATTATCTTGAATTTGCGTACTACTGAAAGGTTACTGACTTATAACAGTGTTTTTGGTGTAATTTTTATTACCGTGTCTTGTTAAATTGCAACAGATGAATTTAGTTTCTTTTTTAAAAGGCTGCTGGTATTGTCATGGAAAAATGTCATGACCCAACTTATTTTTTATTATTATTATTATTATTATTATTATTATTATAATAATTATTAATTAATATTTTTGTTATTGTATATACAAGAGAAACGATTTGATTGTATATTTGTTTCTAGTTTATGAGGTGAATGTTTAACTTTTCGATAGACTGCCCGCACGTTTCCACACCCCCCTTCCCACCCATCCACCCTAATACTAAGTTACAAAAGCATATAAGTAACGTTAACCCTAAGGGTCAGGTCAAAGGCTAGTTCCCGTATACCTCAGGGTCGTACTTAGGGTCGTACCATTGTGTCATGAGTTGCACCGTGAGGTTTAAAGGGCAAATTTTCTGTTTTCCTTCGTGTTCCCGGAATAGTCGCATTGTCCCGTGTCGTATGAAGGCATTGCGCCATGCAACCGTCACTGTGTTTACCCATACATTACCTGCCTAACTTAATCCTTGTTTCCATTTTTCAGAAGGTAAGCTGGCTCCTGTTATCAGTGGATGGTCTGTTTCTATCCCATCAGTGGATAGTCTTCCCATCAGTGGATGGTCTATCCCATCCTTAGCTACAAGACAACGTCATCACCCTAAGCAGCAATATGGGTAATGTACTAAACAATTACTTTGTAATGACTTAGTTACCCTTTGCTTTACTGCCTCGCTTTATTTTGTTTTGATATTTAGTCTTTATTTCCTTTCAGTTTGCATATTTTCTTTGTGTTGCGGTGTTTGTGTGGCTGTGGTCGTCCATCTATAACTCGATGTTTTGTCAGTTTGCTTTCTTGTTTCTTTAATAGGCTCTCCTTATTAGTTTTTTCTTATTGATTCATATTTTCCTGATTTATTTTGTGTGTGTGTATATATATATATATATATATATATATATATATATATATATATATATATATATATATATTTTTTTTT
>JAYMFT010288144.1:0-10397 GCA_038088735.1 Panulirus argus | reverse complement strand
GAGAAAAGGAGAGAGAGAGAGAGAGAGAGAGAGAGAGAGAGAGAGAGAGAGAGAGAGAGAGAGTCAGGAAAAGGGAAACGGAGGAGACCTGGGTTTTGTGAACGAGACAAAATTTTTATACAGAAAAAAAGATTATCGTCACTGAAAGTCCGATGACCTCTTCTAAGGCAGCTGACAGTTTGCTGACACAGTGATGGTAGCAGAAGGGGCGTGGGGCCATGGGACGCCTCCGTCAGCAGGTACAACACTATCACACCCGGGTAATGAGTGATACAGCACTAATTAATGATGTTCCCAGCGGATGGGATGGATTTTTTCTTGTAGCGGTCGTGGCGCCCGAACTGCAACTAGGGGAAGAGGGATCTCGAGTATCAGGAGGTGAAGACGGTGGCGAGTGTGGTGCATTAGCTTCATCCTGAACTGTTGGTCGAGGTGAATATCTAGAGCACCTACGTAGCGTAGTCTTCGGGGGTCTTCTATCCTCACAGTCCAGGCTGGGTCTTGGCTGCTGGGTTGGGCCGCTGGTCGACAAAGCTGTTGAAAGCAGCGGACCTCAGGCCCCCCGTATATCCTTCATGGCTTGCCCGATCTGGTACACTCTGCAAATACTTGTCTAGGGCACTCTCCGACTTCTCCACTGTGCATCCTAAGGTATTTATGATGATTGCTGGCAAGGTGTTGAAAAGTCTTGGGTTAGGAAGAGTCGGATGGGTCAGCGTGTCGACCGCCTCTTGACTGGTCGTATAGGGGAGGACCGAAGACGACTTTCCATGCCATTTTCTGCACCTTTTTCTCTTTCTGTTAGTCCCAGTTATGAGGTGGATAAGGAGCTCAGGTATTCAGGTGTACTAAACCCAGGTGTTGCAATTCGATCAAGAACTGAAGAAACACGAGAGCTGGATGGCTTGACGATGGCAGTGAAGTATTCCTTCCAGCATAGTTTGTGGAACACACAAACTTGGAGGACAACACGTAGGGGGTTGTGGCCAAGTGAGATGGCAGGGGGTAGGGGCTGGCGATGGTCTTGGTTTCGGCTGAAGATGACGTGCTTGGCGTTGTTCCAGACCCCTGCGGCTGTTGACGTTCAGAAGAGCGACGTGATCGGGAAGGCTGCCTGTCAATGGCAGGGCCAACGGCGTAGCAGTCGAAGCACTTCCTCCGAGGGGGTAAATCCATCCGGGTAGCGTCAATACGGACGAGGCAGCACAAGGTCTCCATCACAGTGTCGTATGGAACGCCACAGGTAGGAATGGGATAGCTGGAAGGTGGGGGGATGGTCCCTCGGGAGCGTACATCCTGACGACGCTCACAGAGGGAGTCCGCAAGCCGAAGAATGAGACCTCTCCACAGTCCAGTGTGTGTGTGTGTGTGTGTGTGTGTGTGTGTGTGTGTGGAGGGAGGAGGGAGCGACCTAGTTCTGAAGGATAAGTGGCCTTGAAAAGAAAGAAAAACCTGGATATGGGTGAGTGGGACTGTGACGACCTACGGGGCGGTAGAGGACCAACAAGGAGCACTGCAATCAATATAAACGAAGCCGGATTTGAACACAAACGGACCAGGGATTTATCAGGGCATTATGGGGGGGGGGGATGGCTACCGCGGTCTAAACTGGGAAAAAATCTTCCGACAAAACTGGGGGGGGGGAGGGGAAACTGGAAATAATATAAGACAATTCTGTTGTTCTGCAAGACTATGAGTTTATTGTGCAACACGTTGATTTTCTTTTATTAATCTTCACATAAGTGAAGCGGTTTCGACCCACTTTCATTCATGATGATCACGTCTTTGAGGAAAATAAAAAAAAAATATATAAAATATCCCTCTGCACACCTCTGTTTATCGAATAGGACAATTCTTTTCAGGGCAAATTGGGAACGAAATATGACACAGCCTAGAATAAGGAATGGGGCCAATGCTCGATCTCTGAGGGCACCCTGATATATCCCTGCTTGTAAACCGCCTGTTAAAGCTTAAGCCCACACAATGAACCACTTGAAAGCCAAATATCGTAACTCGATTGTCTGTTTCTCAGTCGTGTTGCGCCAGGAGCTCGCTCGGCCCAGGCTGAGAAGTTCCATCGACGTAACAACAGTGTGGTGGAACATATGTCGTACCCTGGACTCCAAGGGGCTAGAACAGCGGGTCATGTGAAGAAAATGGCCACAAGGAAAGGAGAGAAGCGATGAGAGACATCACTTGGAAGGCTACAGTGGATGAGGCATGCAGCAGATGGTGAGGACGGAGGAGGCGCACAGTGGTTCTCCTGCTGGTGGGGGTTGAGGACAGCGGTGGTGCGCAGTGAGGCTCCTGCTGGTGGAGGTGAGGACAGCTGTGGTGCGCAGTGGGTCTCCTGCTGGTGTGTGTGTGTGTGTGTGTGTGTGTGGCGGGGGGGGGGGTGAGGACAGCGGTGATGCGCATTAGGTCTCCTGCTGGAGGGGGGGTGAGGACAGCGGTGGTGCGCAGTGGGTCTCCTGCTGGTGGTGGGGGCGGCGGCGAGGGGGGCGCTAGGGAAAGTTCCCGCGGCGTGGGCTGGCCCAGTCATGCGCGCTCGCCGCCCCCACCTGTACCGCCCACCCTCATCCCCCGCCCGCGGAAACTTACAAGGCCCCCCCCCTACGCCATCCCCCCCACCCCCCACACACACAGCCTCCTCACCCCCATCAAAAGATGCTGCGCCCCTAAAACGCCGTCCCCTACGCCATCCTATACACATGATTATCACTCACCACACACCCCCCACCTCATGATGCTGCACCCTCTACGCCCCCACCACATGATGCTGCACCCTCCACTCCCCCACCACATGATGCTGCGCCCCTACGCACCCAGTACCGACCCCTCTTCCCAGTGGGTGACCCAACCAACTAGCGTCGGGCCACAGGTCAGCACTGGTCTCTGGTACGCATGCAGTGCTGCCCAAACACACAAACCTCGACGTGACACGGACATAAAGCTCTCCTTTAAAATGTATCTCTTTCTTGCAGGGCCTCTCGCCTTTATCTGAGCCCGAGACTGCAGCTCCCTCAAGGCACCGGGGATTTCAAAATCTTCCGGGGGTAAAAGAAGACGATAATGGATCCCAGCGAACAACTGTGATCCCGAGACGGTCGCACTCCAAAAAAAAAAAAAAAAAAAGTCAGAATCGTGAAAATGGATAATCTAAAAATTGCTACTGTCGCCTCCATTACTGCTGGCAACGCATTAAAGAATTTTGAGCCACTGGTGTTTCCACCAGGTCGAAAGCTCTGGTGAAGTCAACGAAGAAGGTTGAGGTAACCGTAGAGGTCTTGTGTCTAAGCTGAAGTAAAGTTGCAAGGAAGAACTGAGCTGACTAGGCTGGTGAAGGAGAGGTCTTTTACTACCAAGAGAGGGATGTTTTCTCTAACTGCCCTCATTGAACCTTTTGCCTTCAGCCGTGCTATTGTTTCTCAAAGTCTTCCATGCATATCATGCCAAGAGAGAATTGTTTTCGAGTGTAAGTTGAGAACAATGCTTCCAGGATCATCCAAGAGTAAGTTATGATCTATCCATTCCCGTTTACATTCGAGAGAATACAGCTTCGGTGTTTTCAGTCGTTCCCAGCGGTTCAGCTTCTTGACTTTGAGCCAAAGTTGGAGGTTAAACATCTTTGTATACTTTCTAACTCTTCATATTCTGCACGCCGTCAAAGGTAATGGTACCTCGATCGGTGCTCGAGAGCGTCATCAGTGGTTTTACCATCTCTCTCGTCTTGAAGGTTCGTAGGGTCCAACCTACCGTCTCTATGGAAGTGGCAACTGATAAAACTATCCCGTAATCGACGTATGACGGACAGCGATACCCCGAGTTCGACGTACAAAGCGTACAGCATCACTAAATCGTGGACGACGTCATGCGACGACGTATCTTAATGCGTAAAGGTCCTGCGTCACAATTCCAGAAGCAGCGTAAGTTCCACAATAATGAATTATTTGAATGCGTATATCCAATCGGCTAAATCAACCGTAAAAAATGTCCGGTATTTGTCACGCCATAGGCCAGCCGCTGAGGGATTCGATTTTCAACTGTTTCTCAAGGTTTTAAACATATCTTGCCTATGTCAAATGCTCCCTCAGAAGCAATCTTTCCACTAACCAAAAAACTTGTCCTCTGATGTAAACCAATTTACGGTAAAAAAGTTATTTCGTAAATCCCATGAATGTCTACGAGGATAAGGAGCAGCGTTGCCACATCGGACCCACGCGCTTGAAGGCCCGCTCTCCCGGCAGTGTTGCCTAGACGATCATCCCTCGCCAATAGGATTTACCTGCCTGAGGGGTAATTAATGCCCCGGGAGAATTAATGTAAATTACTGTGATGACGGGCCTATTATGAGACTATCTTAGTCCGTGTCCCGGTCATCACGAGTCGCCATTATTCTGTATATTCTTCATTTCCTGGCATACTGTACACATCGTATTTTCTTCACACGAATCACCACTCGTATTTACTTCCTTAATAAGTGCAATACATCTTTCTTATTTCCTCCAGTTTTCTGTTACGTTTTTCGCCTATTTACGTTCTCTAACCCCTTCCTTTTGGGGGTCTCCGTTTTCTCTCTTCAACGTAAACTATCCCATTACGTATATTGTATACTGTTCTTTCTCCAAGGGAGTTATTATATCATCCTGATTTCCCTGGAGTGGATGAGGGGGAGGAAGCGACGCGCCCCCCTTCCCACTTCCCAGCGACCCATCACCACTTGCTCACCTCCTCCGTGATCTTCATCAACTTGCCTTATTTTCCTCGAACGTATTTTTTTTTTTTTTAATTATCTTGCCCAGGCACCGAATCTCCCCCTCCCCTTACCCCCTTGGCAGAAGGGAGGGGGTGAAGCCTGAGGCATGTTCCCCCACCCCACTCCTCCCAAAGTCCCGGCCCACATTGGCTTAACTGCTGCTATTCCCCTCCACCTCTCTCTCTCTCTCTCTCTCTGCCATTATTTTCCTTCTTTTTTACGCCTCTCTCTCATTCTCTCTTAGACACTTCACTTCTTTATTCTTTTTTCAACATCCTCAATTCCTTCGCTCTTCCTTCCTTCTTCCTGTTTTTACTCTCCTCCTTTCCTCTTTCTTCCAGTCCTCTAAATGTTCCCTCCTCCTCCCCCAAGTCTTCCAGTCCGCCTATGGCAGATGGTGAGGGGGCAGCCGGCCAGCTGGTCCAGCCCGCCCTCCGCCCCGCTCGCTCCACCCACCTACCAGCGACACGCCCCCCATTCTCTGGCCCTCCCCCCACTCCTTGCCTCATCCTTCCGTCAAAACAGGGCCAGAAAAGGGCTGCGGTGAGGGCACTGAAGTAAGGGCTGAGGCTGGGGTAAGGGCACTGAAGTAAGGGCTGTAGCTGCAGTAAGGGCACTGAAGTAAGGGCTGGGGGCTGTGGTGAGGTCACTGAAGTAAGGGCTGAGGCTGCGGTGAGGGCGCTGAAGTAAGGGCTGGGGGGCTGTGGTGAGGGGCACTAAAGTAAGGGCTGGGGGCTGCGGTGAGGGCACTGAAATAAGGGCTCAGGTTGCGGTGAGGGCGCTGAGGTAAGGGCTGGGGCTGTGGTGAGGGGCACTGAAGTAAGGGCTGGGGGCTGTGGTGAGGGCACTGAAGTAAGGGCTGGAGGGTGCTGTGGTGAGGGGCTCTGAAGTCGAGGGACTGACGTCAAGATCAATCAAAACCAGTACAACAATTCCCCTCACGCACAAAAACATCCCCGGCTTTGACTCTGACCCACATCCGCAGGGCAGATGAACCACGCCGTACCAAAGCGCTCGGCGGAGCAGGGCAAAGGGGTCATACGATGCACTCCGTATGCCAAGCCCGTTTCCCGTCGGCAGCAAAGACTAGTAGCAGTAGTAGTAATTATCAGTTCATGAAGTTGTATTATCATCATTACTATTAGTAGTAGTAGTAGTCGTAGGAGTAGCTGTAGTAAATTTGGTAGCAGTAGTAGCTGGGATGGTAAACCGGGACCTGGAGCAATTGCGTCCCGTGTCCCTCCCTCACCCAATGCAGGCACCACCCCGTATTGTGGACGGGATTCCTCTCCTCCCGGGAATAAACTTTTGAAACCTGAAATGTGACTCCCTCCTCGGGAGAGACCGGGCGAGTGGCCTTGACCCAGGGGAACACAAGGAGTCTGAAGGGGAACACTGTCGATCCATCGCCATCCACCGACCCTCCAAGGAGGGAGAGTGGGGTGAGAGAGGAGAGAAGGAAGAAGGGAATAATAATAATAATGATAAAAAGAGAGTGAGTGGAGGATGCTTTGACAGTCCAAGAGCCCCAGTATTTTAATGACAGTGCAGCCTCGCTCTCTCTCTTGCTCTCTCTCGCTCTCTTTCACACACGCACACATCTCTCACTATTTTTCTAGCCTACTTATGGAAACTGACCCCCTGAGGCACCAGGACCTGTCTGGCTCGGCCTGCCACTCGGCTTGTCAGTCGGTGGCTCCCCCGCCTCCCTCCCTCCCTCCTCCCTACTTCACCTCCTTCTGCTACATTTCCGGCTTTTAGATGGTCCCTAACACGAGCCTTCTTCTTCTGCAGGCCCCACCCTTCATCTCCCTCCCGGCATGGGGTCGTGCACGACCTTCCTTAACGACACGGGTCACGTTTTTCTTCCTGACGACCACCACAGCTGTTGCTTCTGGGGAGGGAGGAGGCGGCTTGTCTGAGGGTGCGTCTCCCTCCCTCCCTCCCTCTCGCCTACGGCGGGGATCCCTCGGTACACCACAGTCTTATAATCGCTGGATGCACGGTACCTCAATGGTATGGCTAGCGCCGTCATATCCCTAGCCATGGATGGCTGTCTTTACACCTTTACGGGGAGATGGGAGTGTGGCGGGCAGCCTTCCACAGGGTTCTACCTCTGTAAGGATAAAGTTACTTTACGAAGCCATGAGTGCCACAGATATGGATGTGGTGGCGCAGCGAGGAGGCGACATGTCTCACTTCCTCCTCCAGCAGGGAGTTGCGCTAACACCTCAACGCGAAAAATACAGAGACAACGTTCACGGTGGCTGTGAGTTGGGGGATCTGGCGGCTCTGTGGTGAAACACGAGGATCACGTCGACGCACAATCAACAGGCGCAACTCCGTCCCTTGCCGGAGGAGGGGGTCCGGCGCGGGTACGCCGGCTATGCAATGCGTCTCCACGACCTCCGCTGATGGGCTCCTGCACCACACCCAGGGCCAGCCACAGAGAGGAAGGGATGCTTTCCTCACAGGTTATCTCCTCCGGGATGCCATTACCGTCCAGGCCTGCAGCCTGGAGGGACTTGGGTAACATCCAGGAAGGATTCGCAACACATGACACCCACGAACCGTGGGGGAGAGAGTGGGGAGGAAGGACAGGCGGCCAGGGAAGAGGAGGCGTGGTAGTGAAATGTAAATGGAAAGAAGAGAGTATGAAAAGAAATAAGGAGGAGAAAGAGAGGAAGTAAAGAAGGTGCGAGAGAAAGATGTACCACTAAGCCAGAAGCTGAGTGTATGAGTAACGTGAGATGAGGAGGAAGACAGCTACACACGCACACACATACACCGCACAGGTCCGGTCATGGAAGACCAGCGATGAGTCAGGAGACGAGCTCAGCGCATCCTGATGATGCCCGGGAGTGAGGGAGGGAGGGCAGAAGTGCTGACACACTGGCGAAAGGAGAGTGGCACGGGGCCCAAGTATACACACACACAACTTCCCCAGTGCAGTGGTTTGTGTTGCGAATTATCAGTCTCACGGGTCAGGGTTCGAATCCCGGAGAGGGCAGCCTGCTCACAACCAACCTAGCTGTTCATCCTGTCTCCTTTGGGGCTGGCCGCTGAATGGGTACACGATGGAAGCTGGAGGTGTGTTTGTGTGTATGTGCATTCGTTGGTATGTAAAAGGCAAAAGACTTGGTATACATATTACTAGTATGTGAGACACGGCAACACAAGTGTAAAACTCTCTTCCCACAACACAGTACTGTTCGCTCTCTCTCAGTGACTCTCTCTCTCTCTCTCTCTCTCTCTCTCTCTCTCTCCTCACACACAGGGATGAGGCGGTCAGTGGAGAAGGTTCACTCTAAGATTAAGGAGAAATTACTGGGAGACGGACATGGTTGGAATTAAACGTCGTCATGTAAGAAATGTGGCCAGGAGAAGCGCCCCTCCCTCCACACCCAACCAAACCCGGCCGGGGTCATCGCCGGCAGACAGGTCCTCCATTGAGGTGACGCACACCACCACATATGCACCGGGTGTACACACACACACACACACACACACACAAGGGCTTCCGTATTGTATTGGTTACCGTAGCTGACCATGCTTCACGCACCGGCCCGCCCGGGTTCGAATCTTGGGTGTGGAAGTCGGCCCTCAACTAACCCCAGCGGTTCATCCTCCCCTCGGGGCAGGTCGATGAATGGATGGATGAATGGGATAAACTGTGGACTCAGACAGCATACAGAAGTTTACGAAGTTGCATGACAGAAGAGAACGTTCAAGAGATCTGGTGGGACCCCACGAGCGTCGAACTCCCTCCCCGTGCGGTACCAGTAGGTAAATAAATGATTACACCCACACACAGCTGCATATACCCAGCAGCTGCGGCCAGATATCGACCATTTAGAACGAAAATCGAGGCGTCCAGTCTGGGTCTTATGGACTGCAACAGACGGATATGGCTGGTGGGGGGTACTCAACACAGTTGGGGATGGTGGTACCCGTTCCTCACCCTGGGGTAGCGGGTATGGGCACCTTCCTCACCCTGGAAGGAGGGTGGGGATACCATCCTCCCTGGAGAAGGGAGTGAGGGTACTTTCCTCACCGTAGATGGAGGGAGGGGGACCTCATTAGGGAAGGGAGTGAGGGTAACTTCTTCACCGTGGAAGGAGGTGGATGGGGTACCTTCCTCACCGTGGAAGGAGATGAGGGGATACTCTCCTCACTATCGAGTAATGTAAACAGAGACACGTGTCGGCAGTCACTGAGTCTACTGCCTGCCTCACCCAGACCAGTTGTGGACGCTAGGTATCTAGAGAACCGGGGCAAGAGGCTCCAGGCTACCACCAGCCACCACCCAACCCACCACACACACGTGGGTTAGTGCCCTCCCCCCTCACTTTCCCCAAGGTGAGGCCAATCACACGTGGGCTCGGCAGCCCACCCCCACCCCGGGTGAAGCCAGTAGGTCAGCGTGGAGGAGGAGGAGGAGGAGGAGGGAGGGGAGGGGAGGAGTTGGCTTCCCTGGGGAGCAGTACACCCGCATCGACAACACACCTCATGTACGAACACTAGAGCGGGTCTTAGCGCTTCCTCATTATGCCTCACACGCACTGGTACTTCCTCATGATGCCTTGCACACACACACTGGTACTTCCTCATGATGCCTTGCACACACACACTGGTACTTCCTCATGATGCCTTACACACACGCTGGTACTTCCTCATCACAACTCACACGTTCAACACACCCATCTACCATCTTCGGGAGGTCAACAGGTGGGCGTGTGGCAGGACCTGAGGTCAGGAGATTTAACACCCCTCTCATTGACCTCAGATGCACTCCGCCTCCACAACCACCCTCGGGTCACACCCGTGGACCAGTGTGGTATGTGACCGTCCAACAATGTGCACAGATCCTTCTTAGTCCCTAAAGAGACACACGACTCAACAGTCCACTTCCTTTTGGGTTCCCGCTCTCCTGTCGGGTTCAGCCATCAAGGCCACGTTGATAAGACCACCAGACAGGCCTGTTTAGTAGAAGAAGACCTCAGCCTGTGCTAATCCATGGTTCGTCCAGCGTCCCTAACGTCTCGTCCGTGCTTTAGTATGAGAGAAAAATAAGTACCATATAAGTACTGCCAACTCTACTGACTCAAGTCTGTCGGGCGCTCGTAAAATGTCTCGCCCGCGCCTCAGCATGCGGGGCGGGTCAGAGAGGAGACCTTAAGGGGCCAATCTACTCACGCTGTCCGTGTTGTTGAGGAAGAGCTTGGCGTCGTGGACGGCGAGGGCCCAGTCTCCGGGCAGGTCCTGGACCCCGTCCTCCATCCTGGCGTTGGTCACGAAGGAACACACCAGCCCCAGCCTGCAACACACCACGCAACACAAAACTTCAATACAGTACACATCACTAGCACTTTAAATACACACACCCAGCACAGCCCTTGAGTAAATTTATAAAGCGTACATTTACAAAACAGGAAGGTGCAGTGTACTCGGGGAACACTTAACACTACCAATTAAAGTCTCCATTTGAACCATACTTTTAACAATTCCACAATTAACATCTACCAATTCCAATGGCTCATTCCCCAAGTACACTCACATCACAACACTAAAATATATATATATATATATATATATATATATATATATATATATATATATATATATATATATATATATATAT
>JAYMFT010288133.1:0-10397 GCA_038088735.1 Panulirus argus | reverse complement strand
GGGAAGAGAGAGAGAGAGAGAGAGAGAGAGAGAGAGAGAGAGAGAGAGAGAGAGAGAGAGAGAGAGACTACACTGGCAGTAGCCTGATCCTGGGCAAGATAGTATCAAACCGTAGCGCCATTACCTCTCTGGGAGAACTGAAACCCTCGGAATTATGTTCCAACGTTGAAATAACTCTGAGGCTCTGAATGTTCTCTCGTCATCCCTTGTAAGAGAAGAAAACTGGAGTAATTCAACATTCATTCTGGAGTGAGTCAGCTGAACCCTTCTGCCTTGAGTGTCTCCACCACAGTATGGAGGACTTGAGGGGAAAGTGGGGTAACTTGAGGACATTCCAGACACCTGATGTGTACGTACGTTGTAGCCTAGTTCCAATAGTGTTGCGGTGTCACCTTGAAGCACTCCAGGTAATGTACTCGGTGGCTCTTTCAAGCTGGTCTTGGCATTTCAGTAAATGACAGATTTCTGAGATGAAATATGATATCTCGTATCGGAATAGAGTATTATTATCATACATGCAATGTTTTCCTCATTAATGTAATGTTTAAAAATCATAAAATTTTTCACAATCCAACTTCTGAACTATCTGCTGTCTCGTATCATCTTGGATTATGTCTGTACCGCGACCCCTCTGACATGACCGAGGCTGCATGAGCTGTGTTGTGGTGTTGCAATTAATCTTCTTCCACACCTTCTCTATCTCAAGACAGTTTGTGTGCACGACATACACACCTGCGTCAGCGGAGGTGGAGGTGATAAAATTATAGAAAGACCCGCACGAGGTTTTACCTCACCTGCCAACCCAGAGTATCACCCCGAACTGGTTTCCAACCCGGTATCTCAAGTCTTCTCTCTGTATCCAGACAATAAACTCATTCCAGTTTTCAGAAAGATTACAAAAGAATTCTTTATCATTATCAACTTATTCTTGATCCTTTCTGAGTGAAAGAAAGGAGCATCATTCGTGCTTTACTTAAAGATATGCCCCACTTCCCGCCGGAAGAAAGAACGCTTGCAAGGAGCAAGATGTGGGTTGCAATCCCTCAACTTCCTCGAGATGGAGGGAATGAGGTCAGTTTCTGAACCTTTACTGTCTCTCTCTCTCACTTGCAAATAACTGTTGCATCTGACAGTAACAGAAGCGAGCCTTCGCCTACATCGTGTCTCGCTCAGGGCGCAAGAACCGGAGGCGCACAATGCCCGGGGGAGACCTCGCAATGCCTACTGTTCCTCGACCCTCTGGGTCAGGACAGCGCTCTCCGGGACCAGTTTGCTCTCTTATCTAACGAAACCTGATTCATTAGAGCAACTGGTGTGTGGCGCCTCAGTCGGAGGAGTGGAGAGGGAAGGAGAGGGAGTGGGGAGTGCAGGAGGGCAGGGGGCATTGTGCCCCACACACGCGGGGTGGCGGGAGGGGACTTCTTCGCTCGTGAGCCTATGCTAGACTGTATCCATCGACCCCCTCCCCTCTCCCTCTATAGTTACCACCAAGTAAGACACTCAGGACAATTGCTACTAATACAGAGTCCTGGACCTGGCCACTAACACCGAGCCACGGACGGACCTGGCCACTAACGGAACAATATACTTTCCACCAACCATCAACTAACTAACAAGTTCCGAGCAGCACAGGGAGAGCGACCAACCTGCTGGACCGCCATTTACGTATTCCATGTCGGTGTGGCTGTGTGGCGAGGCCCGGCAGAGGGGATCACACCAGCTCCACCACAGACCTGACACATAACACCACACATTCCTAACAATTTTTGCTGATATTTGTTCGTCGGAAGGAATATGGTTATTCCATCCGCAGACACCTGGTGCACCAATATTGCCCAGCCAATACCTCGGTTGAGCGAGGGTCGTCTGGCCTGTTGGGTACCGACTCAACATCTACATTCGTCCACTTTTTTTTATAAATTCGCTCATTTTTTCCCCCCCAGCTGGATGTACGTCGTCTGGTCTGGCCTCAACTGCCTCTACAAACTCAGATTTGTAACAAGATTTCCCAGCGGGGCGGATGCGACCTAGTTATGCCTAGCACCTCAGACACCCAATATCTTCCCATTTCTCTCTCAAAAATCTCCTCAGAACTTCTCCATTTTCTCTAATGGCTCTATAATCCCACCGCTCGACAGAGCAAACATGCCTGCCATTACCGTAACATGAGATCTGTCTTGAAGAGCCTCGCATTAAACAAATGGCTAAGTCTGCCTCTACGGAAATGGGAGTCCTGTTGAAGTGCTGAAAATTCTCTTCTGAACTGCTTAAGCCTCCGTTTACACAAAAGACTAAGCCATCCTAGGGTGAGGGATTGCTGTCACATCAAGGGAGGTTCTAGCTCGATATTAAAAAACAGTCCTACTTATCAACTCTCCCATTAATGACATCAAAATCAACACACCCTACGGCGCAGTGTTGGTTTTCTTCCCCTCTTCTGTAGGTATTACTCCGGCTTCTGCCTCGGCAAAACGACTGCCTGTGTATTCCCACCATTAGCTAAAACACGCAACGCTCGGTAAACCACTGTGCCACATGATCACTGTGTCACTGGCAGCTCAAGGATGAGGGGCAGTTGTTATTTCTGTTTCTTTCACTGCACCGCTAAGCTCTGGGACTCTACTCACTCATGTCTTGCCTAAACGCTGCAGTCTGACCAATTCTCAATACTTGCCGAGACCACACCGTTCCAACAATTTCCTGTGTGTAACAACATTCTCTTCAAAGGATAAAGTCTTCTGCCAACACTAGTCTTCCACCATTAGTCATCTGTCTGCAACGGTTCCTGCCAACACCACCGGTCTCTGGCCACTTCAGAGCGTCTCCTGCCAACACCATCATCTTGCCACCACTCTCAGTCTAATACCAGGACTATGTACTGGCTGTATGTCTGGGCTGCCAGTTTAATAATCTTTGAGACAGTTAATTAATCTTCCAACAACACACATCCTTGTCTGTTGTCAGAGCGATCTGTCTCCTGCCAACACCATCATTATCACCATTACCAGGCAGCACCATCAAGTTCCTGCCATCATCACTTTTTTTCTGTAAACGTCAGTAGTTTCTGCCAACACCATCCGTTTCCTGTTAAAATCACCAAATCCTGCCAACACCATGCATCTCTTCCATCACTATCATCCCCTCCCCCTCTACCAACACCATGCTACTAACAATGCCTCAGTCTCCTGTAACTCCTCTAACCTTCTTCCAACACTGTTAGTCTCCTCCTGACACCAGTATCATTCTGCCAACACCACCGACCCTGCATCAGGAGCGCCAGTCTGCTGTTGGCACCATTAGGGTGGCCGAGCTGGTTGGTGGTGTCACAAGAAGGGGAGGCGGGCGGGCGGCCGGAGCCCCAGATCGACTATCGGGAACCTACCAGTTACATGCATTGGGTTGATGTGCTGGTAAGCTGCTCCTGAACCTGTTACCGGTTGCGCGAGGCGAGGCGCTGATGATGGCAGCGTGAGGTGTCGGGGCGGTGGTGGCGCTGATCCAGCGTCTGGGGTGGTGATGGCATAGCTTCTGGTCCTGTGAGTGTGTAGCGCTGTGATTGTTTCCTACTGTGACTGTCTCTCAGTGATCGATGTCTGTAAGACTCTATATAAATGTCTTTTGTTTAAGCTATCTCTTGTGCGGTCTATTACGGCCATCTCTCCCTGGATCTCTCCTTCTTTACGGGTCTCTTGTTAAAACCTGCTTGGCTGTGAGTACATCTGGCTGCACCAGGTCTCTTGCTGTAACTGTCCCTAACAGTTAATTGACATTCTGCTGAGCGTGGCCCTGCCCGCCACTCGCCTTCTGAAATACTTCTCCCTCCCCTAATCATTGCTTTCTCCTAACTCTTGTTCTGAATATCTATATTTTTTCAAAATAGATTACCAGGGGAGGTACGCATGGGAGGGCGTCGGCCACAGCGGTGCGGGCGACGCTGCCTCCTGGTGCAGCGGTCCACAGAAAACGGGTAGTTCACGGATGGATGGATGTATGATTCTCTACAGACGTGAGAAAAAATATTACAGTTTTTTCAATAACAGAGGATGATTGTGCAGGAGGTAGTGCTGCTGGCTAGAGTCTGAGAGGAATAAGAGATGAGATGGCGTTGGGTGGTCGCGGGTGTTCCCAGCTGAACACTGAGAAGTGTAGCGGCAGGTGAAGGAGAGGCAAAGGCCACAGAGCAGAAGTGTTGAGGATGGAGGGTGGGTGGGTGGAGGACGTACTGTAGGCAGGGATCAGGTCCTTTAATAAACCAAGTGGGTCTAGTCTGTCAGGAAGAGGCCGGCACGCAGCCCCACCCTGAGGACCGGGAACGGTGTACCTTACACACACGGGGGAAGTCGAACTCGGCTTCTGCACAGGACGAGTCACATGAGGGGAAGACAAGGGATGAGGAGAAATAAAGTTACCCCAAACTTTTCAAGCCATCCTTATCAACACTAAAGATGTACTTGCTGGTGAGAGTGAATTCTTCTGCCTGAGGCGAGTACCTCGGTACCTGGGGAAGGTACAATAATTGTCTGGCTGCAGAGGAGACTTGGTCACAAATTTACCTTATGAGAATCAAACACACCTTGAAATCTTGAGACGCTTTATGTCTCTGGGATAGGAGTTCCCCACAGCGCAGGGGATGACGGGGAGAGATCTGCTGATCACGTGGCCTACGGAGAGTGACTTGAAAAGGGCCTTTCAAAAGTTAAGATTATCTATCATGTGTTTTCTTACGGTTGTGCTAATTCACTGTGGACGCTGGTTATGTAGCCTGGTGATGAAGATGGGTCACACCTCCTGCGGGTAATGTGTCTTTGCAACAAAATTTCGAACTGCGACAGAGGACCCGGTCTGGTTCCGTCTGAAAACTTGAGTATGAACCTGTGTTACTTTAGAGGTGCAGTTCTTTAAAACTAAAGGAGGTGTACCGTTAGGTCAGGTGGACTCTGTCAGCCCCACAGCAAACACTGGACACAAAGATTTAGTGGAGGACATGTACGCAAGATTTACGGAGCCTGGTGTGTGGGGAGAGAGATGGTTAACTTCTCCATGAAATTACTGTTTTGGCGAACTTGGAACCGACGAGACATCCCTATTGCTCGGACAGCAGTAGCACAGGCGAAGCAAGCCAGTGCCAGTGAGGGATGGTGTGCTCGAGTTGGAGGAGTTGTGGTGAAGTTATTGGATTACGGACCAGAGAGATTTGCTGCTGCTGCTGAGGTGCGTGTGAGGAGGGCGAGTTTTAGATCAGTATTTGTTTTGCTTTCGATAATTCGTTTTGGTTGGTTTCGTGCGGTTATTTCCTGTCGTGTGTGCTTACCGCCGCGGCCCCTTCTCGGTCGGTAAGTCTCTTACTGTAATTGAATTATTGTTTCAGTTTGTTGTTGGGGAAGTCTCTTCTTGTAAGTGTCGTTATCTCTCCTCGCCCACTGTCTCTTGCCGAGTCCGCCTCCTCTTGTACTTGGCTTGGACCGTCCCTCGCCCAGGCTGTGTCTGGCCCTACCCGCATCTCTTCCATCTCCAGCGGTGTGATGACCTGACCTTTGACCTGACTCTCTAGGGCAGGCCAGGCTGTCATACCCAAGGGTCGTACCGTCGTGCTATACGGTTCAAAAACTAATATTTCCGCAAATATTCTTTTCAGGACCTTAAGTCAAGTGTCCAACCCAAACGAGTTAAGTCACGCGAGGTCAAGTTTAGTACAGAGGCTTAATGGACTTGTTTTTCTCAGTGAGAAATCGAAATTGTTTAACGAAATTCTAATCACTGCTGAGAGAGCACTGAACGCGTTGGTAGTACAATTTGGGTTGAGCTGGCCAGAGGGTTCTTGATAACAGTCGGTTCCGTAATCCCGCAGGACTGGTGACGTAGGACCGTTCTCCTCCGCTGGTGCGCCGGCAGCGTTCAAACGGTCCCGCCCTCCGATGCTGGCTGGCTGGTCTTAAACGTACACCAGCGTCGTGCACAGACCATCTGGGGCCTGGCGATCTATCATGGCCGCTGTCCCAAGCAAAACAAATCAACAACTGTTTAATCTTAGCAGGCTTAAGATACGCAAGCGATGAGCGAGGTGCCTGGTGCACAAGCCATGCAGGGGACTGCTTCGGGCCGCTCCGTACGCTGACTGGACGAGGTTCCTAGTGCACAGCTGAGGACAAGTGCTGCCTGGTCCAGTCCGTACGCTGACTGGACGAGGACTTCAGCTTTAAGATGAGTGTTTCGCCCGTGACCCTCCTGCTGCCATAACACACTCCCTGCTCCAGCCATGTACAAAGGTCAGATTAGATTACGTTAGGTAAACTTTTATCCTAAGTTAATATAAACCTAACCCAACGTGTCCTGAACGCGTACCCCTCACCGCGTACCCCGACGGTGGCCTGACCACCCAGGTCATCCCTTTACCCAAGACCAACAGTCATAAACTCGCTCGATGAGTGGCCGTAAAGACAAGCTGCCAAATATTGCCAACTTGGAGGCGGAATTATCATGTGGAAGATACTGTCTGAGCCCAGAATGATAATTTAGCACTCGACGGTGCTGGTATAAACTGAAAATCCAGAAAGATTTCATATCTGGAGGGAGTGTGTGCAGTTTGGGGAAATTGGAATCGGCCGTTGAATTGCTTTTGCGACCCTGGAGAGGGAGAAATGTGGCACGGCGCAGGCAGACAGTACTGAGCCATCATAGGTATATCGCCCCCCCTCTGTGACTCAGGGGGTCGCAACTCTGAAACTGCGGGGCTCTATCGATCACGTGGGGGCCTCTACAGAGTAGATCTGGCGAGTGTGAGGCTGCAGGACGAAGAGGATGAGGCAGGAGGAGAGCACGGGAGCCACACAAAACGCCACAAACCTGCTGCACAGTGCCATAACTGAAGACCCCATCGGGGGAAATGAAGAAGGGAAATATTCTTGAGGACGTGAGGTAAACAGCGGTGGAGGAATGGGTCGAGGAGCAGAACACTGAAGCTGAACGCTTGAGATGCCAAAGAGCCAGTGAGGCGCAGATGTGTGTACGGTATCGCGACAGAAAGGAAATACTATACACCATGAGTAAACGGGACTTCATTAGAACATCTAACAACAACTGCGTAAGAAACAGGTGGGTCACGACCGTCGCGTTTGTGTTAGATATAAGAGAACAGAAAACAAGCTCAGGTGGTAGGGTCACGTACAGTTGCCCGCATGGGTAATGTTCCTCGCCTCAAAGGCGACTCAGTAGGTGTGGCAAAGCAGCAGTGATGAGAGTCATGGTACCCCAAGCGAGGAAAGGTCTCATGACACAGGTTGGTCAAGATGTATGGCATGGACGATGGACATACTGCGGCGGGAGACGACACGACTCTCAACGAAGAGATCTGAAGCTGCGGATAATCCAGGAAGAAGCCCTGGAAATGACGGAAACTTTCCCCTGAAGATAAGACACTCACACTGAACCAGACCCACACACACCGGCGAGTCACGAGGAGTTCAGAGAGATGTCTGGAAAGAGACGCGGAAAAAAAAAAAGATGATGGTGAAAGTAAGAGGGATCAACCATAAGGGAAAAACTCGGGAAAACTCTAAGAGTTAAAGGATGAGGAGAGTCTGGGACCGGAACTAACACACTTATGATTATGACAAGAAACGCAGATGAGTTGCTAGGAAAGACCAAAGATCGTTAATTCAAAGATTATATAATTTAAAATTATGCCGGACATTACGGGCACAATCCAGATTAAACTGACCAAAAAAACCTCGACTCACATACAGTGGCAAGGAAGGGGACAGGTGATTCAGGTGAGGCTAAGATTCCAACACGTGATAATCCACGCACGCACATGAAGACTTGCATACACACATACAGACACACGCGCTCAAGGGCTTCCGTGGTGTAGCGATTAGCGTTACTGACCATTGAGTCAGCAAGGGCCCGCCTGGGATAGGGTCCGTATGGATTCGAATCATGACCGACGCAATCAGCCCACACCCAACTTAGGTGCTTATCCTCCTCTTGCGCTCACAATCGTACATGTACACACTCGTGTGCAAAAAAAGGGTTTCAAGGGAGGACCTTAGTGACCTATGTTTCATTATACAAATGCGAACTAAGGATTATAGTTTTACAACAGTGAGAGAGGCGCAGCAACACGTGAAAATTCAAATCAAATGCCCACTAGTGTTGCAAAAGTCAGCTGACCAAAATGAAAAAAAAAAAAAAATACTTACATGCTTTTCAACCAGGTGAAGGTGCAAATAACTGATATACGGTAAATATATAACTAATTTCTGGCTAGATTTCATTTTGAGCCAGTACGGTGACAAACTGTCCTCCTCAGAAGGCGAGGGAGCGCGTGCACAACTACAAACACAGACGCCCGTGTACAGAGGGAGGGACACAAAGCGGTGTGGCGTGGGAGGCAGAGGGTGTTGCGAGGGCTGGTTGGCTGGCTTGCCGGGCGTGTGTGTGTGTGTGTTGGTGATGGATATTATTGCGGCAGCTGATGATGATGATGGCGTCTGAGGCCCAGGCTGGAGCTGTCACCCGGCAGCAAGAACGCTGTCGTCAGAGTCGTATAATCTGTGCAGCGGTAATGTATGAGGAGGAGGAGGGGGGGGGGGGCCAGGCACTCAGGGAACTATGGCAGAGGAGATGAGGAGATAGGAATGATAGGGCAGGAGGTGATCTGAGATGGAGATTAAGATAAGGAGGGAGGAGGGTGTCGGGCGAGGAGGGGCGGGGGCGCCGCAAGGCAGTGTCTGGAAGCGTGGGGCAGCTGAGGATGGAGGATGCTGAGGATGGTCTCCAGACAAGCCGAGATCAGACAGGCTGACGGGAGAATGAGCATTAGGATGATGTTAATGTGACAAACTTGGGAGAGGAGAGAGATCCTTAAGGAGCGGGAGCTGGTAATAGCTGTGGCGGTCGATGACTAGTCGTGGTTGGTGGGGGTAACTACTAGACCACGAACCCCCCTGGTAACCAGGAGACATCCTGGTGGTATACCGGTGGCCAGGGTAAGGTACCCCTGCACGCCACGGGGGCCGCTGCCACGCGAGTGTCTCCGGCTTAATGAAGCACAGGTCAAGTGTGGGAGGAGGTAGGGAGGGGAGAGCGGTGGTACATGTTGTTACCTTGGTAACGGGTCTGGAGAAAGCGGTAACACGATATATTTATGTTCCATTTATCATCAAAGGCGCTGCTGACTCCCGACGGCTGAAGCTGCGAGGAAGAGACGAGTTCCCTCCCGTGGGGAGACGACTGACGCGACACAAGAGACGGAATCATACACACATCGGCCTATATGTCCCACGACGGAGTGAGGAGTGCGGCAATACTATGGTCATCACCTGTGGGAAGGGCGTGGAGGGAGGGAAGGAGTGACCAGTGGCCATCTCCTGGGGAGGAGGAGGAGGAAGATCTCGTGGAGAAATATACGTGTCTGCTGAAGGCCTGGCGGAGGCGGGGGTTGAATATGAATGCCCATAAGACCACAGGTGTACCTGAGTTACAGAGGCAGCAACTGGCCGGCGTGGGAAGGCTGGTTGCTGAGGGTGTGTTGAGAGGGGGTGAGCGTTGGCGCCCGGGGCTTCAACACTGTATATGTTTAAAGGCAGGTATACTGGGGGGGAGTGAGGGAGGCGAGATGAATAGCACTGGACGAAGCTGGGGGAGATGAGACATCAGACGTAGACCTGCCTGTCGTGTGTGTGTTGTGGGTCGTGAACTGACTGACGTGTGGACCACACCCCAGCTACTGCCAGGCCAACTAGCTCAGCAGCACCCGGGAATGCTTACATTACCCGCAGAATTATGACCCTACCGTGTTTTTCATGGTTGGTGCATCTTAATTATTTCACTTAAGGTCCCTTAACTGGAGTCGATTTTGGAGGCTGGTTTCTGCAACTACAGATCGATCTGAAACCAAAGTGAGTCTCACTCACTGCATATCCTCACCAAGTGTGAACCAAACTGGCAGTTTCCTCTCTACAAAAACATTGAACATCCGTGAACCTTCACATGACCAACGCTATACCTGCATGCCTTATATATGAAGGAAGTGAAACACTTGTGTCTCCATCACATACTCACTTAACCTTACCCCTATAGCACCTGTTGGTTACAACAGGTCCTACGTTCATCCTCGACCTTCACCAACAGGTACTACATCTCCTGAATCTTCACCAACAGGTACTACACCGCCACAGTCTTCACCAACAGGTATCGAGCTCCTTTCAGCCGTTCACAACACAGACCCTGATCTCTCCTCGAAACTTCATAACGTAAAACTAACATCCTCAGTGTGTCTTCATTAGCCAGGGGCAGGAGACGTGATGGAGAAGAATGGCAAGAGAGAATATGAGAGAGAGAGAGAGAGAGAGAGAGAGAGAGAGAGAGAGAGAGAGAGAGAGAGAGAGAGAGAGAGA
>JAYMFT010288122.1:0-10397 GCA_038088735.1 Panulirus argus | reverse complement strand
TCCCTCCCCTTTTAGTCGCCTTTTACGACACGCAGGGAATACGTGGGAAGTATTCTTTCTCCCCTATCCCCAGGGATCATCCTTACTTTATTTTTTTCTTTTCACTGCCAAGCAGCTAGGGTAATTTGTAACCTAAATCTGAATGAGATTTATTTTGAATTACAAATACTCTCAAGATATCTAATACATTATACATACTTCTGGATTACTTCTAAACCCTAAGTAAAATGCTTAGACTAACACAATGCATTTTACTGGAAACAACTTTTTCCTTATATCAGGCTATAATTCAACAATTTGAATAAAAAAAATAATGAATTCTACCACAATGTACAATTCAGTATCCATTGTTTATACTTCAGGATTAATTCTGGCTACTATGTAAAACAGCTGTGAATAATGGTTATGCAATTTGCTGGAAACAATCTTTTTTAAAACCTTATTTTTCATTACATAATTGGATTTTGTATAAAATTCAAATGCTAGATATGGAACTCATGGTTTCCTTAAGATGAAAAAGTAATGAAAAATTTCAAAACAGTAATTTCATTTTTTGATATGGAAACTACTCATTTCATTTCACCTATTTTCTAGTTATGAATACTGGTCACATTGCTAGTTTTGTTGTTGTTGTTGTTACATTGCATAATACCAGAACTTTCTCATCTATTTTGCCAGATAAAAATTTAAGGAATCATCATGGATAAAAGAATAAAAAAAAACTGCTGCTGGTTTTTTTGACACTGCTGTACCATATACCCACCATATCACTTATCTATACAAAACTCAAATCCTTTAAAGAACGTTGAACTTTATTAACACTTCAAAAATAGAAAACCTTAACAAATGGAACGTATTTTAAGAGTACCATACCTTGAATTCTTGACTATTCTTCCCCAACAATTCGAGGACACACTCCAACATTTCATACTTTTCCAATAAGGGGTGGATGGTTTCATTGGCCTGTAATGTAATACCACTAATTATGTGAGTTATACAGATTATAAAGCTTATTTGAACTCATATTTCTAAGTAATAAAATGGTAAAAATTTGATCAGAAAATATCCACGGCTTTGTTTAATACGTGAACAAGTTACTACTAAATTAGACATGAAGCAGGGCTGTACCTTTTCTTTTTGTAGGCTTTGAGTCAGTTCAATGTCACTCAGAGTTAACATGACATCTTTTTTCTCTTGCACTATATGAGCGTTATCCATCACCGGTGGAATCATTCGACCAAAGTCATGAGGCACAAGAGTGTAAAACTTGGATGACAAATCCATCAGCACTTTCCGTGGCTATAGAAAAAAATGAAAGTAATTATTTGCCAGTAGCAAGAAGCTATATTTGAACTGTAAAATAAAATTCCATTGCATAAACAGTACACAGGAAATTCTAATTTCTTTACCTTTTTGTTTTTGATAGCTTCTTCAATATCAATGAGGGATTCAAGTCCTTTTGCAATCTGTAGTTTACTCAGCTTACCCAGGGGCATCTTTTTCACATCTGCAATGAATCACTTGATTCAAAAATTTTATATTCCTATGACCAGTGAGCCATCTAAATTGAAGAATAAATTCTTTTAACATTTTAGCATTAATGAAAAACAAAAAACATAATTACCCTATAGTAGTAGCTCTTAAGGAATGGCAGCCTTTATCAAGTGATGGGTTAACTTTTCCTGACTTTAAATAACCAACTGATTTGTCATACCTTTAGTAGCTTATACACATCTTTGTTATCAAGAAGGCATCGGTAAAAATTCTGTACCCATCAGCACCCTTACACCAACCACTGTAAATACCGGGAAAGATGTCCAGGCAGTGATCCAGTTCATGATTTTTAGAGCATCTACAGCTCATGAAACCTATTATACATGTGTGTGTGTGTGTGTGTGTGTGTGTGTGTGTGTGTGTGTGTGTAGGGGGGTGATGATACCAGTATTAGATACTCAGTTTGAGAGTGCCTAATCTTTGTGAGTTTAAATGGGGATTGGGAGGAGAAACTTTTCTGCTTCAAAATGAAAGGAGTGTTGCCAACTGAGTGAATCATGATCTTTTCTTTCTTTTAACTTTGTCCTTTTAAAGAGACCCTATCTTTAAGAGACCGAGTGGATAACACCATGAAGAGCAGTATGTTAGTGTATGAAAGTATAACTTGCCAAAGGGTAATGAAATCTAAATCAATAATGTAACCATAGGCAACACTCCAGCAGATGAACAACTAAAGACCCCTCAGGTTGTGGGATAATTCACTCTAGTAAGATTCAATTACTGCTACTAGTATTACTTTGGAGGATAATTCATGACCTCTACCACTGCCTGAACCAGTAATGAGCAATATCAATAATATGGATTCAGTTACAGCAATATACCAAAAGAAGTTAGTTAATACAATATCAGCAAATAGGAGATTACAGATAAAAGCAAAAAAAGCCTAGACATGAAAATATCAAAGAACAAAAGTTTGGGGATGTTATGGGAACATGTAAGGGAGCAAGATCAGAGGATAACACAACAAGAGATAGAGTTAAGAAAACTTAGGAAGCATTTTCAGGAATAGAAGAAAACAGAAACATTTAGGGGAGGGGGTTCAGGGGATATGAAATCAGAAGTAAGGAGATGAAGCCATTAAATGAAGGCCAAGTCTGATGTGTCTTCTCTAGATGTACTAAAGACTGTACAATCAGAGAAAAAATTTATTGAAAATATTGTTCAAGATATTGCAAAAGCATTACCAGCAGCCTTTCAGATAGAGGAAAGGATAAAAGTGCCTGCTGAATCTAATGGAATTATATCAAAAGCTGTTAAGGAAGAAAAAAGGACAAACATACATAGAGAATGATGAGAGTAAAGGGCTGGGAAGATTAAAAGAAAAAAAATCAGAAGCAGATCAACTAAGCAATATGAGTGAGATGACACAGAGGTACATGGGAAATTGAGTAAAGCAGATGAAGGAGTAATATGCATTGTTTGGGATGAAGCAATTAAGCAAGTATATGGGCTAGTAAATGGAAGGTTTATAAAAGTACAGAGTACAGGACCCATGCTTGCTAGCCAAAAGAGAAATTATAGAGAAAGTTGGAGACAGAGGTAACACTAACATACTGAGGTATCTAGCTGAAAAGTGGGTGGCACTAAAATAAGAAATATGAGCAAAGTGCAAGCTTGACAGATGTAAATCATTGATCTTTTTCATTTGGAAAAGAAGGAAGGAATGTATATCAAAAGACTGCTGCCAGATGTGCTTCCATGATAAAGGAAAGGAGAAGATTAGGAGGTTATAACCAAGATGTTTGAGGGAAACCAGCTATGGCAACATCTGACTTGGAGTCATCAACCTTGGAAGTACTTATAAACACTAAGAGTCTTAAAGGCATAATATAGGTCAATGGGGTATTCACTGAGTGTGACAGACCTAAGGATGAGAGGGAGAGAAGTTAAGAGTACAGTTAGATGGCAAAAACTTGAGATGCCACACATGGCATAAGGATGGAACAGCCCCTCTAGAAATGCAGAAAGGGTAAGAGTGTTAGGAGATGGTAACATCAGATTGAAAGTATTGTATTCAAATGCTGATGAGTTATTGGTTCATGGTAAAGAACTGGATCGTAGATGGGAAAGTGCACTCAATATCATTGAGTCATGAAAACTAAGCTTACCAAAGACATAAGCTTTCATCTGTTCCACTTAGAGGGATACATGATAACAAGAAAGAAAAGAGAAGGTAAAGGAGTGGGAGGATTAGCTGTCTTTATAAGAGAGAGCCTGATGTTTCAAGAAATAGTGGAAGATGGCCCATTCAGACAAAATAAATGGGATTAGTAACTGTTGGGGAGAAGAGTACAGTGGTGTTACTAGTGTATAATCCCACAATGAACTGCAACGAATCAGAACAATTATAAAATGAAAACAATGAAGGAGCAATCAGGATGGTACATGAAGCAGTGAAATACTCACTTCTTATTGATGGAAAAGTAACGATAATGGGGAATTTCAATCACAATGAGACAGTGGAAGAATATGGTTGCTACTGGTGATAGGGAGTCATGGGGTCAAGTTTTTAGAGTGTTTACAAAGAAATTTCCTATACCAGCATGTCACAGAGCACATAAGGATGAAAGGAATCAATACACCATCATTACAAGACCTTACCTTCACTCATATCAGCATGGATATTGAGAACTTTGTACACAATACACCAGCTGGAAAAAGTGATCATGTAGTGCTCAAGTTTAAATATGAGGTATAAGAAGATATTAAAAGAGCAGAGGTAAGAAAGGAAATATAGAGGAGATATAACGACAGAGTCGACACAAACCTCAATAATTTCAATGGTAACAAAGATTGGGAAATGGAATTCAGTGACCAGGAACCAGGGTATTGTGTTGAGAGTTTCCATGAAATTTAAAATGAAGGAGCACAGACCTGGGTACCTTAAGACTTAAATACAGTGAGAATAGTAAGAGAGTGAAAGGAATGGTTTAATAACATAACTGATGTCATAAAGCAAAAGAGCTTCGAGATGTGCAGTGATGAGGGTACAGGCAGCACTCTAGCCGGCTAGCATTTGCAAAGTATAGGAGAGCACTGGACCAGTATAAAAGGATAAGAAAAGAGAAACAAAGAAACTTAGAGTATTGTGGACAAGGCAGCTCAAAATCCAAAACTATTTCATATATTCATCAGCAGTCAATTGTCAATTAAGGAGTAGCTAATCAGGCTAAGGGATTCATAGGGAAAAGTTGTAGGGGATGATGTACGAATATGTGAAGAACTAAACAGCACGCTCAAAAGTGTTTTCACAATGGAAGACACTATAGCCCCAACATCAGTAAGATGGAATGAGGAGGAGATTTAGGATATCACGGAGATATCCAGGAAAGATAAAAAAATTCTTAACCCATACAAGGCTCATGGTCCTGATGAAATTTCATCATATACGCTAAAGAGATGTGCAGATGCACATGATGGACCACTCATATTACTGTTTAAAACGTCACTGGAGAACACATATAGTACCATGGGGATGGAAAAGGGTAAACATCATACCTATATATAAGGAAGGAGACCAGGAACAGGCATTGAACTATAGACTGGTCTACACCCTAAACAGGACCTGCAATGTGTCAGGATGGTAAAATATCTAACATAATATGTATCACAATGCACTACATTTTAAAGAGCAAATTAGCATACATTCTTACCGAGCTTCATTGATGACATTTGGTTAACAAACATGTCATCTGAGAAGATAAGCTTAATCATAATTTCTGTCCTGTAAATGAGAGTGGAGGGACCCGCGAATGTGACCAACTCTTTCTTCAAGTCTCCACCATCTACTGTGTCTGAATCATCCCCTTCATCCTCATCTGTAAAAATGAAAAATAGATAACTTGACAAAGAGTAGCTTCTGAACAACTGCTACTGTTTCCTTACCAACCTCAAGTATTAAGCTAGGTGATGCAAAACTTGGAAAAGGGAAGTTCCTGAATTTGCTGATAAGATTTTAGAACAGTATGCTCCAACATTAGAGTTACAATCCTAGAGGAAAACAACCGTATGGGTCAACTCAACCAAAAGTGACTGAAAGGGAAAGCAAATAAAGCTGAATGTTCAGATGGAAGTGACAGACCTCTAATGTACAGATAAAGAGAGTAAAGATTATTAATTGCAATTTGTTTCTCATCTGAAGATAAACAAGAAACCATGACTTCTTGCAAAAGTGTACAAAAGCCTCCTAAAATCTTCATCCTCTAAAGGAAAACAAAAAACATATCCCCAATACACTAAACAAAGCAGCACCTATGCTAAACTGATGAGGATCAACCTTTGTGTCTGCATACATCAAATACAATAATATGAAAGCTTATTCACATGTTGCATGTCCTGTTCAAGGTGTAGCCTAAGATATGATGGAGCCTGAGGACTGACCTATCTTCCGTACTAAAAGAAACTGCCATAAGGAGAGATTCTCAGGACAAACTGTTACATCTCAGTTGTATATAAACTACTTGTTAGTAGCCTCCCATCATTCCAAAGCACAAAGATGCCAAATTTGCAAATCACTAAACAATGGCCCTCTCACTGTAAAAGTCCACACCTTCTTGGCCATCTTCAGAAAGTGGGGAGTGTGGGCCACAAGCAATAAGAGAGTTAGATCCTATCTTAAGAGCCTGTGTGGAGTGTACATTGACCACTAAGAATAGACCTAATACAAAAAGGTTTATTTTCATAAAGCAGTGAAAACCCCTGGAGTATATACGTATCCTTTCTGGGACTGGTTTTTCAAAAACGTGTTCTACAATAATGGCTGCAATCCTAAGTGAACCTGTAGGTCTCCTCTGTTCAGTTCCTTACTTCTTCCAATATCCTGTGGAAGGGATTGGTTTCTTTAATGCACTCTAGCTGTAATATATGATGCAACAAAACCACAGCCCCATAACCACAATCAGGCCCTACAAAATTTTCCGTGGTTTCCCCAGACTGTCCTTCTATCTCCAATCCCCTCTCCCTTCTCCTTGTCCCCACCAATTTTAACATATATATCCTTCTTGTCAACATCTCCTGACTTATTCTCTCCATGTGTCCAAACCATTTCAGCACATCTTATGAAGTAGTCATGAGAAGCCAAAGAAAGGTCTGTGAAGAGTAGTTTTGCATTGGGGTAGATGTTTTGGAGTATCATACATGACAGCTCGAATGTGGATGTGAGTTAATAAGACCATTTCTTCATCTGTTCCTGGCACTATATCATTAATGCAGAAAACAGCAAACAAGTATGAATGAAAGAAAGATATACAAAATACATTTCAGGCAAACAACATTATAATGGCTGTTCTCTGATTTCCCAAAAATTGTCCAAAACTGGTAGGCTAAGCAGAACAGCTAAAAAGGATAAGGAAATAAATAGAAGTTCATAATTTATTCTACTTCCAGACTGAGGGGTCTGAATTTTACCAAACAATTGGACTCATAATATGGAAGGGCATTATTCATCATTATATGCTCAAAAAAACAAGAAATAGGTTCCAAATTCTTTTTCAGATCCATCCAGGACAATGGTATCAACATAAAAATTACTCAGCTGTGTAAAAATTAGCTCTCTTTTCATTAAAATATGCATCACTTCTGTGATTTTAATGGGTTTTACTAAGAACAGGAAGTGCACTTAAAAAAAAATATTCCTCAAATGTGGATGCTAGTTATTTCAACAATGACAACCAATAACTGTCAGTTTCAATATATCTATCTGTATCTCTTACACCCATTCAATATATCTCTGACACCCTGTCCCTTCAAGAACTCCCTAAAGGGGTTGGCCATAGCAAAATTACTTCCATAACTTGTGATCTCCAGTCTGCTTCTCAGCCTTTACTGCTTCACCCTTAACAGCAGTGTTTTCTGAGGCTCCAACTTAATATTCCTATCAACTAATTCTACCTAATCTGTCTACCTATTGCTCCTGCCTAATGTTCCAACATACTACTTCTGCCTAATGCTCCTGTCTAATGTTCCTACCACCTACTACCTAATGTTACTTTCTAATGTTCCTACCTACTACTACTACCTATTGCTCCTACCATTTTACCAAAACGAAGGGCCAGCACTTAGAACTAACCACAGGAAAATCTAGAGTTACAAAGAATGAGTTGCTTCAGTTAAGTTTTGTCAGGTGTTACATCTGACAAGGACAGACTGCATGTTTGTGGATAGAATGCCAGCAGTCCATGTGGGGGTGAGGCAGACAGAAATGAGGGCTAGCTGGGTCAGAGGAGTGCTACTGACAAACACTGAAGTGCTGGCTCACTATGCAGCCATCACTAACCCTTCCGATACCGAGGTAGTTAGTACTGGTAATATACCTACCTAACTGGTAGATGCCTTCCAACTACTCCTACTCTCTGCTTCAATCTTAACTTTAACAAATTTACTTACCAATTTCAATTAAGGTATACTTTCCAGCTTGTGGGGTGAAATTCTCTCTCTTGTCCCAGTCATTTTTGGTTTTGTCTTTAAACTTCTTTTTGAATGCCTTTATTGCTCCTTCAGCATCTTTTTGAACATCACAGTTTGACTGGCCAACTTCCCCCTATAAAAAAATATTTTCTTAAGCCAGCTTTAGTAATACCCATGAGTTACAGACTTATACATTAAAATATCTGTCAGATTCAAAATTAAAATAATGTATGGGAATATCCTAAAACCAAAGTCCTTCATAAATATCTTGGAATACTACCTAACATTACTGCAGATATTGGAATGCTTAGCATGGATGAGCAAATGAATTACAGTTTAACACTTTGGCATTCACCTTCACCTGCTTCCTTTCATATCATTTGATATGTAAATCCACTAAGTTTTATGTGTGATTATTAGTTCTTTTTGCAAAGTGTGTTACACTCATGTTGCTCTACCTCTTACTCTTGTAAATATGAGCCATGTCTGTACTCTCATGTACACACACACACACACACACACACAGCAAAGCCTAATCTAGATACCCATTTATCAAAGGGAAGGATAAACAGCTAGGTTAGGTGTGGGTTAACTGCCACATCCAGGGTTCAAACCCAGGATCTTACGTGAATAACTGAGAGAAGAGGGGAAGTTCAACAAAAGAAAGACAATAAGGTAATTTAAGTGAGTAGAAAAGGGATCTATACAGGAGTGCTGGGATGAAGAAATAAAGTTACTAATGAAAGAGGAAAGAGAGGTGTATGGGCAGTTTTTACAGGGAAGGACAGCAAATGATTGGGAGTCATACAGGAGAAAGTGCCAGGAGGTCAAGATAAAGGGCAGGGGTTGAAAAAGAGGACAAATGAGAGTTGGGTGAGCAATTACAAATAAACTACAAGGAGAATATGTTAATGTTCTCGAAGAAATTTAGTAGTGTGAGAAAAACATGAGAACAACTGGGAACATTGATGAATAGGCAAGCAGGGAAGTGGGAAAAGGTGAGGAGGAAAAGGAGTGAATATCTCGAAGGACTATTGAATGTCTGATGATAAGACAGCAGATATAGCATGTCTGGGTCAGGGAGGTATGCAAAATGAGTCATGGAAAGTGGATTGGTGAAGAAAGAGGATGTGGTGAAAGCCTTGAGTTAGATGAAATGTGGCATGACAGCTGGAGTAGATGGTATTATAGTTGAATTTCTTATGTAGGGCTGACTGGTTTGTTGACTTCTTATCTGGAATTATCAGTGCATGTATGGGTCATGGTAAGGTACCTGAAGATTGGCTGAGTGTATAAAGGCATGGGGAATAAAGGTGAGTCCTTAAACTAAAGAGGTATAAGTGTGTTGAGTGTACCTGGTAAGTTGCATGGGACAGTGGTGAAGCAGGTGATTGTGAATGTCAGACAAGTTAGGAACAAGTAGTTTCTGGAGCGGTAGATGATGAATGGATCAAGTCTTTGCTTTAAAGAATGCATGTGTGAGAAATACTTAGAAAAACTGAAGCATTTGTATGTGGTGTTTATGGATCAGGACAAAGTATAAGACAGAGTTGACTGAGATACCTTATGGGAGACACAAGAAACAGTGAGAAGTTCATATCAAGTGTATAGCGTGTGTACGAGTAGGAAGAGAGGACAATGAGTGGTTCCAGATGAAGACTGTTCTGCGGCAAGGGTGGGATGATATCACCAAGGCTGTTTAATTTGTTTATTGATGAGGTGCAGAGGGAGGTAAATGCAAGAGTCTTGGAGAAAAGGGTAAGTATGCAGCCTACAGGGGGTGTGTTGGGGCCTGGGTAATAAGCCATTTCTTGTTTGCTGATATCACAGCACTGGTGGCAGATTCAAGTGAGAAACTGCAGAAGTTGGTGACTGCGTTTGGGATTGTGTGTGAAAGGAGGAAGTTGAGAGTAAATGTAAATAAATACAAGGTTATTATGTTTAGCAGAGCAAAGGGACATGTTAGTGAGGTGAGTCTGAATGGAGAAAATCTTAAATACATGGGAGTGAACCTGGAAACAAATGGAAACACAGAAGTGAATCATAGGGTGGGTCAGGGGTATACCACATCATTCAAGTTCACTCTGTCCAGTGCAAGCCTTTCACCATCCTGCAAGTTCAAGACACCAATCACTCAAAATATCTTTCACTTCCTCATCCCATTGCCAATATTTCCACGTATTCCGTGTGTGTCGTAAAATGCGACTAAAAGGGGAGGGAGCAGTAGGCTGGAAATCCTCCCCTCCAGTTTCTGCTTTTCAAAAAAATGAACAGAGAAGGGGCCGAGTGAGGATTTTCCCTCTAAGGCTCAGTCCTCTGTTCTTAACGCTACCTCGCTAACGTGGGAAAAGGTGAATATGTATGAAAAAAAAAAAAAAAAAAATATATATATATATATATATATATATATATATATTATTTATATATTTATTATACTT